>JBBPBX010030590.1:15678-35090 GCA_038048925.1 Garcialebias charrua
ATATATATATAATCTAGGTGTGTGTTTGTGTTCATAAATGAGCCCTAATGTTTGTATACTGTACTTTTACTTTCCTCCTTTCTGTTATATTTCTGCATAAGGTGAGTTCCAGGGATGGATGACGCTCCAGTTGGTCCAGGAGATGGATGAAGCTCAGTTGGTCCAGAAGTTTGTGTGCAGTTATGTACCACAACAACAAATGAGTGAAAATATAATTTCTATAAATAAATCTGCGTTTGAACTACATTTGGTGTTGCTGTGAAACAGGCATTGCTAAATGAACTTGTGCTTTCCTTTAGTTTGAATAAAACAGTTGCACTAAGTTTCACCTTCTTTATTTCAATAAGATACGTTGTTTAATATCTAATGAGAAGTTCTACTGCAAATAAAAAAACCTAGATGTAGTGATTTTTTTTGGCAACTTACCAGTTTAGTTTTTTATTGACAAGTACAAAACAAAAACATGCATGTTGCTGTATGGTTCCTCCTCCAGGAGGAGACTGATAAAGTTCAGAATAAAAGCTATAATTATAAACTAAAAACAGTTGAAACTGAATACAATATGAGAACTGTGGGTGATTTGATGTCTTTTAATGAAAATGATTGGCTGCAGAATAAATACCAGAATAAATAACAGATCAAAAACACTCTTCAACAAGGAATGATGGGCAGTATCTGATTTTAAACAAACTGGAACAGATTCCTCATCATGTGGGACCACTGGACGACCACTGGACGACTGGAGCAAGCAGCAAACCCCTCTGGAATCCAAGATGATGGAACTTGGCCCTTCACTCGTCTGTACCTTAAAAAAAAAGAATAATAAATGTTTGCATCACAAAGTCTAAAATAAGTCCAAGTTTGCTACTCAAAGGAGAAAAAATAAATACAGTTGCTCCTGAAATTTATACTCATTCACAAAGATAATTGTTTCAAAAAATGATTTATGTAGAATATTTTGTTTACCGGAGAAAACGTGAGCTGAACACGACGTCTTCGAGAGCAGATCAGAGAGAAGGGGCAGCTGTCAGCTCCTCCGATGGAGATACATTCTTATTTCTAGGATTCATTCATTCATTCATTCAACCTTTATTTAGTCAGGTAAATCTTTTGAACCTCATGGGCTCATTTACGAAAGCGACCTGCTAAAACTAAAGAACAATGAACAGCAATGGTAGAATTTCCTTAAACAATAAACAAACAAACAATAAACAATAGAAAACAAAAGAGAGAAAAAAAAAGATTTTTTTTTTTTTTTAACAAAGTATCAAAAAACTAGCAAAACATTATAAGGTAGATGTATAAAATCAAAGACAGGAACAAATCTGCATTGGTTTTTGCCAGGATTCCAACAGATTCTGAAAACCATTTAGAGAAGTCAAGTTCGAGAGCTTCAGATCTTTTTGTAAGATATTCCATGAAGCAGGAGCGGAGTAGGAGAAGGCCCTTTTTCCAAGTTCAGTCCTCACTGACGGAACACTGCAGGTAATCATGTCCTGAGAGCGCACACTGTAGCTGCACTCACGCAAAGACATGTAGGAGGAGATGTATGAGGGCAGCAGACCAAGAAGTGATTTAAAGATGAAAATGTACCAGTGGAAGAGTCTGCGTGAGGTTAATGATGTCCAGTTAACCAGTGAATACAGGGTGCAGTGGTGGGTACGATAATCACAGCCAGTTATGAATCTTAGTGCACCATGATAGACAACATCCAACATCCGCAGGGTGCTTGTAGGAGCATTCATGTAGAGAATGTCACCGTAATCAATGGAGGGAAGGAAAGTCACAGATACAAGGCGTTTCCTAACATTCAGTGTTAGACATGATCTGTTTCTGAAAAAGAAACCCAGTTTAACTTTCAGTTTCTTCACTAGGTTTTCCACGTGGAGTTTAAAAGAGAGATGTGAATCGATCAGGATACCCAGATATTTATAGGAATCAACAAACTCAATAGGGACACCATTTGAAGATAAAATCAGAGGAGGATCTGCTGGAACCGCCTTCCTATTTGAAAAAAAACATCCCTTTTGTTTTATCAGCATTTAGGACAAGTTTGAGACGGAACAAATCTGACTGGATGATGTCAAAAGCGGATTGCAGTAACTGGAAAGCCTTAGCTACTGTTTTAGCTCGGCAATAAACAACTGTATCATCAGCATAGAAATGTAAGGATGCATCAGGGATGCAGTGACCTACATTAGCTATGTAGATTGTAAAGAGAGTGGGTCCTAAAACTGAGCCTTGTGGTACACCATTTTTAACTGTTAAATAGCTGGAAGAAGTACCGTTATGTTGAACACATTGCCTCCGATTGGAAAGATAGTTAGAAAACCAACCGATGGTGTGATCAGAGAAACCGATTTCTGAGAGCTTATGACACAGGATGTTATGATCCACAGTGTCAAAAGCTTTAGACAGGTCTAAGAAAAGTGCAGCACAATAGTCCTTAGCATCCAATGCTTCAACAACATCATTCAGAACCTTCAGAGAAGCAGTTGTTGTGCTGTGTTTTTTCCTGAAACCAGATTGATGAAGAGGTAAGATGTTAAATGAGTCCAGATAGTTTTTGATCTGAGAGTTTATCAGTTTTTCTAGAACCTTGGCTAAGATGCAGAGTTTAGAGATCGGTCGATAATTGTTCAGTGAGGTGGGGTCACCTCCCTTCAGCAAAGGAAGAACAAAGGCTGTTTTCCAAGTATCCGGAATGATTGGCGTGGGATTTAGTGAAAACTGCGCTTTGCACAAACGTCTACCCGACAGGAACACCCACTAACCCAACATGAAGTAACCGTTGCGATTAATTAGAAATAAACAAAACAAAAACGTGAAAAATACACAGCCAGTAGACTACGCTGTAACTGCTGCACTCACTTCCGGCGGAAGTCTAGCACATAATTCGCGCAAGGAATCATGGGGGCTAGGAATAAGGTGGATATGTTTGTTTGAGAGCTAATGATAATTTTGAAATGGGAAAGGCTTTTTTTTTTTCTTCACATGGGTTATTTCAGCCCTCACTTCCATTAACATGTCCTTTATTCCACTGCCCAAAAAAAGAAGGATATTGGCCTTGAAATGCGGGAGTGTGTTTAGATCTTGTCGTAACTGCAAGGAAGCATTTAATAACTACCAGCACATGTATATGAACATACAGTACATGCAAATGTTGCTTGTTTTCCATGAAGTTTCTTACATCTCACCATTTTTAACCAAACCTCAAAGTTGCAAACAGTCTACCGATGATGAGCTCTAATCTCATTCTTAGTTTGCCTTTCCTTTGACACTGATTTCAAGCTACCTGTGAGGGTTTGTGGCTCACCCACTAGTTTCACAACACTATAAAACAAACAAATTAATTTTTATATTTATGAGTAGATTACTTTATCAAACAAAACATATTTTGTGTTACACCATGACTCTTTTAACTCCGTTAACTTGAAGCATTTATTTTAAACCAGCCACTAGGGAGCACAAGCCAGTGTATCTCTTGTGCCGGTCCCAAGCCCGGGTAAATGTTGAGGGTTGTGTCAGGAAGGGCATCCGATGTAAAACACTTTTGCCAAAACTATAATGCGAGTTCATCAATGCGAAACCATACCGGATCGGTCGAGGCCCGGGTTAACAACGACCGCCACCGGTGCTGTTGACAAACAGGGTGCCGGCGGAAATTGTGCTACTGTTAGTCGAAGACCCAGAGGAGGGAAACGTGTCAGGAGACAGAGGGAGAGGAGGAAAGTGAAGAATGTAGGACTGAGGGTTGCAACTCTAAATGTGGGGACAATGACAGGCAAAGGTAGAGAGCTGGCTGACATGATGCAGAGAAGAAAGGTAGATGTTTTATGTGTCCAAGAGACCAAGTGGAAGGGCAGCAAGGCCCGCAGCATTGGAGCAGGGTTCAAACTGTTTTACCATGGTGTGGATAGAAAGAGAAATGGAGTAGGGGTGGTCCTGAAGGAGGAGTTGGCAAAGAATGTAGTAGAGGTGAAGAGAGTGTCAGATAGGGTGATGTGCCTGAAGGTAGAAGTAGAAGGTCTGATGCTAAACATAGTCAGTGGTTATGCTCCACAGGTTGGATGTGATGGGGAGGAGAAAGATACATTTTGGAAAGATTTGGATGAAGTGATAGAGAGTATTCCCAGGGAGGAAAGAGTGGTGATCGGAGCAGACCTGAATGGACATGTTGGTGAAGGAAACAGAGGGGATGAGGAAGTGATGGGTAGGTTTGGTGTCAAGGAAAGAAACCAGGAAGGACAGATGGTGGTGGATTTTGCCAAGAGAATGGAAATGGCTGTAGTCAATACCTATTTCCAAAAGAGGGAGGAACATAGAGTGACCTATAAGAGTGGAGGAAGGAGTACGCAGGTCGACTACATTCTGTGTAGAAGAGGAAACCTGAGGGAGATTGGAGACTGTAAGGTTGTGGCAGGGGAGAGCGTGGCCAGACAGCATCGGATGGTTGTGTGTAGAATGACTGTTGTTGTGAAGAAGAGAAAAAGAGTAAAATCAGAGAAGAAGACCAAATGGTGGAAGATGAAGAAGGAAGAATGTTGTGAGAAATTCAGAGACGAGCTGTTAAAGGCTCTGGGTGGTAAGAAAGAGCTTCCAAGTGACTGGGCTACTACAGCAACAGTAATTAGAGAGACAGGTAGGAAGGTACTTGGTGTGTCATCTGGACAGAGAATGGATGATAAGGAAACCTGGTGGTGGAATAGTGAAGTGCAGGACGCCATTCAAAGAAAGAGATTAGCCAAGAAGAAATATGACAGTGAGAGGACTGAAGAGAGGAGACAGGAATATAAGGAGATGGGACGTAGAGCAAAGAAGGAAGTAGCTAAGGCAAAGCAGAGGGCGTACAATGAGTTGTATGGGAGACTGGACACTAAAGAGGGCGAGAAGGACTTGTACCGATTGGCAAGACAGAGGGATCAGGCTGGAAAGGATGTGCAGCAGGTTAGGCTTATTAAAGATGGGAATGGGAATGTTCTAACAAGTGATGAGAATGTGATGGGAAGATGGAAGGATTATTTGAGGAGCTAATGAAAGAAGAGAATGAAAGCGAAAGCAAAGTGGAGTTCATAGAAACTGTGGACCAGGAAGTGGAAAAAAATTAGTGAGGGTGAAGTCCGGAAAGCTCTGAAAAGAATGAAGAAGGGGAAGGCAGTAGGACCTGATGACATACCAGTGGAGGTTTGGAAATGTCTTGGAGAGATGGCAGTGAGGTTTTTGACTCAAATATTTAATGGAATATTTGAGGGTGAGAAAATGCCTGAAGAATGGAGAAGAAGTGTGCTGGTGCCCATTTTTAAGAACAAGGGTGATGTACAGAGTTGTAGCAACTACAGGGGAATTAAGTTGATGAGCCACACAATGAAGATCTGGGAGAGAGTTGTGGAAGCAAGACTTAGACAAGAGGTGACTATCTGTGAGCAGCAGTATGGTTTCATGCCAAGAAAGAGCACCACAGATGCCATCTTTGCTTTGAGGATGTTGATAGAGAAGTACAGAGAGGGTCAGAAAGAACTCCATTGTGTGTTTGTGGATTTAGAAAAAGCATATGACAGGGTGCCAAGAGAGGAGGTGTGGTATTGCATGAGGAAATCTGGAGTGGCAGAAAAGTATGTTAGACTGGTACAGGACAGTGGTGAGATGTGCTGTAGGAGTGACAGATAGCTTCAAGGTGGAGGTGGGATTGCATCAAGGATCGGCTCTGAGCCCCTTCTTGTTTGCTCTGGTGATGGACCGACTAACAGATGAGGTCAGGCAGGAATCCCCATGGACTATGATGTTTGCAGATGACATTGTGATCTGTGGTGAGAACAGGGAACAGGTGGAAGAGAACTTGGAGAGGTGGAGGTATGCACTTGAAAGAAGAGGAATGAAAGTCAGCCGTAGTAAGACAGAGTACATGTGTGTGAATGAGAGGGAGGCCAGTGGAACAGTGAGGCTACAAGGAGCAGAGGTCACAAAGGTGCAGGACTTCAAGTACTTGGGGTCCACTGTCCAGGAAAATGGGGACTGATTTGTGACAGGAGTGATTTGTGACATAAAGGTGTCAGCAAAGGTCAAAGGAAAAGTTTACAAGACAGTGGTGAGACCAGCTATATTGTATGGTCTGGAGACGGTGCCATTGACAAAAAGAGAAGAGAAAGAACTGGAAGTGGCAGAAATGAAGATGCTGAGGTTCTCTTTAGGAGTGACAAGGATCGATAAGATCAGGAATGAGATCATCAGAGGTATAACACATGTTGAACAACTGGGAGATAAAGTTAGGGAGGCCAGACTGAGATGGTTTGGACATGTCCAGAGGAGGGACAGTGGGTATATTGGTAGAATGATGTTAGAAATAGGGATGGGGCCGATCTGATCCAGTATCGGTATCGGCATCCTATACCAGCACAATTTAAGTATCGAAATTTCCGATCCAACCTGCCGATATTTCCGATCCGGCTTCAAAGAGCACTTGTGTTCCATCATATTCTGTGACTGCCGTCTTATTGTATATAATATTGTGTGAGTTAAACCCAATGAAGACACTCTGGGCCTCACAACAGTAAACATCCAAACTTTATAAGCATACAAGAGGCAGGTCTATATGGCAGGTCTATATGACAGACATCCTTCTCACTCATGGTGCAGTTGGAAAACTGAAAAACCGCTAAGCATTATGGGAAAGACAACACAGTCCACTCCCCTTAACCACTACAGGAGTATATTTTAATGTCTTTCCCATAATGCTTAGTGGTATTTTCGTTTTCCAGCTGCACCATGAGTAAGAAGGACAACTGAAAAACCGCTTAGCAGTATTGGAAAGACAACACAGTCCACTCCCCTTAACCACTACGGGAGTGGATTTTGTTGTCTTTCCCATAATGCTTAGCGGTATTTTAGTTTTCCAGCTGAGTGAGAAGGACGTCTATGATATAGACGTGCCTCTTGTGTGCTGTTAAAGTTTGGGTTTCCTATTGTGAGGCCCTGAGTGTCTTCATTGGGTTTAACTCACTCAATGTTAAGACAGTAGTCTCAGTTGAAAAAATTCATTAATAGAGCCTCATATACAAGAACCATATCGGATCGGAAAGTATCAGTATCGGTCGATACCCAGATTTAAGTATCGGATCGGAAGTAAGAAATGTGGATCGGTGCATCACTAGTTAGAAATGCAGCTGCCAGGAAAAAGACAAAGAGGGAGGCCAAAGAGGAGATATATGGATGCAGTAATGCCAGGTTCCCACCAAACGCGTTTCAGGCAGCCGAAGCAGCCACTTTACATGCAAAGTCCATGTGGAGGAGCGGCGCCTCGCGGCGAAGCGTGACGTGGCGCGTCTTGAGCAGTCCGAGCAGCGCGGCACGGCGCTGCAGGTCTTTTACGCGCCCGCGACGCGTCCAGGCAGCGACTGCCGGAGTTCAACTCAACTAAATGAACTTTGACCGACTTCGGCTGCTTGCCGCGTCAGCAACCAATCGGGAGAGACTCTGCTATGTGATGATGCAACAACGACGGGACTTTTTTTGGACTTTTCAAACTTACCCAACGAGCCTCCATGAAGAAACCAGCCTCCGGTAAGAAACTTGGCATTTTTACAGTTGCCGCTGTCCGCTCGAGCGTACGATCACCCCAAACATAAAAAAAGTTTTAATCTCAACAAAGACTTTCGGAGCTGCAGTTCGGCTCGTAGAAAACCCACTCAAGTAGTAACGAGGCTCACGAACAGTTGATCATATCTGCCCGGTGTACAAAAAAACAAAAAATAAAATAAAAATAAATAAATGTCACATTTTTGTCATCTGTGTATGTTTCCCATACTTGACAGACGAAATTGGCCTCTGCATTTAACCCAACCAATAAACCCGACCGGAAAAGGAGCCAGACGCTTCTCCAACTGCGTGTCATCAGACGCGTTCGATGTGAACAGACATCTGTTGACAAGCAGCAAACACGGTGCGGAAGGAGCGTTTTTGCTGCGCGAAACGCGTTTGGTGGGAACCCGGCATTAGAGGGGACATGAAGGTAGTTGGAGTGAGGACAGAGGATGCAGAGGACAGAGTGAGGTAGTGGTGGATGACTTGCTATGGCGCCCCCTGAAAAGGGAAAAGCCGAAAGAAGAAGAAGAACTTGAAACATTTATTTTACGGCTCCACAGCCTCTGTGACTCACTCAGTGGCTTCTTCCTTCCATCCATCACAAAGAGATGGTTTAATATTTTTGACACATTGTTCAGGTAGAAGTTTACTGTTGTCTTATATTGACTTCTCTGGCAGACAAATACACAAAGCAAAATAAACGACATAAAAGCCAATATATTTTTCAAAGCATATATCAGTGCTACTTTTTGAAGGAAGATAGCATTCAGACCCCACCATAATCTTCTCTGGATACCCAGGAAACAACTGTAAAGTCCCATAAGTACTATAAATTTGGGTTTTATAAGACATGGAATGCTGCCTTCACAGCAGGAGATCAGGTGGTCCTGAGGGCAGCCAGAAACAACCTGTCCCGGGGCATCGGAAAGGCCAAGAAGCAGTATTCCAGGAAAATAGCTCATCGCTTCAAGGACAGCAAGGATACACAGAGTCTGTGGCAGGGAATACAGACCATCAACAAACCATCCCCCCAGACCTGTGACAGCACAACCTCTACGCTGAATGAACTGAATGACTTATTTGCTCGGTTTGAGGCATGTAACAGCACACCTGCACAAAAACTCACCCCTCTCCTGATGGCCAGGTGCTGGCGCTGTCCTCAGACAGCGTAAGGCGATCATTCATCAAGATCAACGCCCGGAAAGCCTCTGGTCCTGACAACATACCTGGTCGTGTGCTGAAGGACTGTGCAGGGGAACTCGCAGCGGTCTTCACGGACATCTTTAACATCTCACTGAGTCAGGCCATCGTCCCCACCTGTTTCAAAGCCACCACCATCATCCCTGTCCCAAAGAAGGCAACGCCCTCCTGCCTCAATGACTATCGTCCAGTAGCACTCACCCCCATCCTGATGAAGTGCTTCGAACGGCTAGTCATGAAAAGCATCACATCTGTCCTCCCTGCCTCCCTGGATCCCTTCCAATTTGCATATCGGCCTAATCGCTCAACCGACGATGCCATCTCCTCTGCCCTCCACACAGCTCTCACACATCTGGACACGAAAGACTCCTATGTTAGAATGCTGTTCATCGACTTCAGCTCGGCATTCAACACCATCATCCCCCAACAGCTCATCCTTAAACTGGACAGTCTGGGGCTGAACACCTCAATGTGTAACTGGCTGCTAGACTTCCTGACCGGGAGACCACAGGCAGTACGGGTCGGGAGTAACACATCCAGCACCATCACATTGAATACAGGGGCCCCACAAGGATGTGTGCTGAGCCCCCTTCTATTCACCCTGCTAACACACGACTGCACACCATCATACAGCTCCAACCACTTCATCAAGTTTGCGGACGACACAACAGTGGTGGGTCTCATCAGCAACAACGATGAGACGGACTACAGGAACGAGGTGAGCCGCCTGGCCTTGTGGTGCGGACACAACAATCTCACTCTCAACGTGGAGAAGACAAAGGAGATTGTTGTGGACTTCAGGAAGAGGGATGCCCAACATGCCCCTCTGACCATCAACAGCACCACAGTGGAGAGAGTGGACAGCACCAAGTTCCTGGGAGTGCACGTCTCAGAGGACCTGTCCTGGAGCAGGAACACTGCATCACTGGCCAAGAAGGCTCACCAGCGCCTCTACTTTCTCCGCAAGCTGAAAAGAGCTGGAGCTTCAACCCCCATCATGTGCACCTTCTACAGGGGTGCCATAGAAAGTGTCCTGACCAGCTGCATCACAGTGTGGTTTGGTGCATGTACTGCATCCTGCCGCAAGAGCCTCCAGCGCATCGTGAGAGCAGCTGAGAAGATTGTCGGCACCTCCTTCCCCTCACTACAGGACTTACACAGCAACCACCTCACTCGGAAAGCCCTCTGCATGGCAGGTGATCCCACACACCCACTACACAGCTGCTTCAGCCTGCTGCCATCAGGGAGGAGACTGAGGAGTCTCCAGGCTCGAACCAGCAGACTGAGTGACAGCTCTGTTCACCAGGCAGTCAGGATGCTAAACTCTGCTTGCTCTGTCTCCTCTCCCACTTGTACTGCCTTAATCACAAAAAAAACTTTCACACATTACCACACAACGCAAAGTTTTTAACACTGGACTCTGTGTCATCAAAACGGGTTATTCACTCAACTCACGGTCATGTGCTCATTCAGTTTGCACTACTTCTCATATTTGCACTAATGTTTGTATTACATTACTGCCTATAGTCATACTACTGTTTACATTTACTGTTTACATTTATTACTACTGTTTACATTTATTACTACTGTTTACATTTATTACTACTGTTTACATTTATTACTACTGTTTACATTTACACTACTTTTTATATCTACACTACTGCTGATATATTATATATCTTTTTACTAGCCTTATTGCATATGCCACTTTACCTCTATACCAATATCAACTACCTCATACATATACTGTGTACATAAACTTCATATGCTGCTTTGTCACTCTATTACAAATGTCAATGCCAGAACCTTCATTTTATTTTATAGATATACTTTTTATACTTTTATACTACTATGCAAAAACTCAGGACAGTATTACACTTTTATTATTTCATTTTATGCTTATGTTTATTAAATGTTTTAGTGTTTTAGTGTTTAAATGGTTACTGTTGCACCGAAGGGACTGAGAGAAATGCAATTTCAATCCTGTGTATGTCCTGTACATATCGCAGTTTTGACAATAAAGTTGACTTTGACTTGACTTTCACATTTCTTGCAAACTACCAACTTTGGACACTGCTTTAATGTATTAACATCTATTGTACAACAGACTTATACCATGAGGGTAAGTGTCAAACTGTGGCATGGGTCAGGGATTGGTAAAGGTTTTGCATTAATGCCCAGCTCTTATTTGGTTACACTCCCTATTAGAAAATGCATAGCAGTCTCATCTTTTTTTAATTAAATAATTTTCTAAATTAAAGGCCTAGCAATCTCTGAAAGAATGCAAACTGCTGCTTTTCATACCATACTATACCATACCATAACATACCATACCATACCATTTTAGTTATAGAGCAGTTATAGTTATTGTGCAGTGGAGGTCTGACTGATACCAAACAGGAGCGAGTTGCAGTAATCAAGCCTAGATGTAATTAGTGCGTGTATTACTGTCTCCAGGTTATCTTTGGACAGTATGGGCTTCAGCTTAGACAGTCGCCTCAGCTGGAAAATACAGGATTTAACGATCATGTTTACCTGACTGTTAAGTTTCATGGAAGGGTCCATTATCACTCCCAGATTTGTGACTCTTTGTTTTTCTGACAGGGCTAGAGCGGAAAGGTCGATGCAGTGGTTGATTGTGTCATTGGGAGGGAACAACATGACTTCAGACTTCTTTTCATTGAAATTTAATAAATTTAAAGCCATCCAGTCGCTGATGTCAGCCAGGCAGTCGAGCAGAGGTTGAATAGAGCATGTGCAGTACCATTGTGTCTTAGGGGGAAGTAAATTTGACAGTCACTAACCGTGTTTCCATCCATTTTCATTTCGAATTTTGAGCTTATTTTTGAAATCTCGCAAATATGTAAATACAAATTAATGCGAAGCAGAAGTGTTTCCATCTACTGGCTTGTAGCGCATCTACCAAGCCACGCACAGCGTCATTACGTCAGACGTCAGCGTCATTACGTCAGACGTCAGCACTGCGCATGTCTACAGTAAACAGGAAGTAGCGGTTGAAAACAGAACCCGGCCACACATCTCGTCAAAATGGAGAGAATATTTCAGGTACGTGTTGCTATCGGGCAAGTTGTATTTATTCTGTCATGCCAACTAGTTTTAGCGATGTTACATGTTGTCCGGAGCGGAAACAGCTGAACGTCACGTGACGTGAATGTTCGCTACGGCAGAACTGAGTCGGAAAATCTGTTTCCATCTGTCGTTTTGCGCATCTGCTCATTTTCGAAGATCCCAAAAACCACCTCAAGCGAGCGTATAAACTTTTTGGCGAATTTGAGGAAGTAACTTCGCATTTTGCCGTTTCCATTAAGCTTTTCTGCTGCGATACTTCAAAATGCGCAGCTAGAAACCTTGATGGAAACACGGCTATTGGCATAGAAGACAAAGGGTATGTTATTTTTCTGGAAAATAGCACAAAGTGGTATCAGGTATAAGAGTACTGGAGGGGACCCAGGATGGACCTCTGCGGAACCCCCCCATTTAAGCTCTGCCGCTGCAGAACTTAAATCTTTGATGGAGACACAAAAGGATCTGTCAGCGAGGTAGGATCTGAACCAATTGAGAGCCGACCCTGTGATGCCCACCCACTGCTCCAACCTAGCAATGAGGATCTCATGGTCGATTGTGTCAAAAGCTGATGTAAGGTCAAATAGACAAGTAACACAGAATCACCAGTATCTGTGGATAATAAGATGTCATTAAAAACCTTCAGTAGGGCAGTTTCAGTGCTGTTTCATGTCAAAACAGTAACCTAAGATCATCTTTTGAGAAATGGTGGCGTTGTAATCTTTTTGTTCACACCTTGAAAATAATATGCACAATCTTTTTATTCATTCATTTATTCAAAACAAATAAAACAAATTCATCAAAAAGAAAAATAAAATACATTGAATGAAAAGGGTGCAGAAAGAAGAAATAATTATTATAATATCTGCCTCTTGTTTAAAAATATATAAAATAACAATAAATAAACAACAACTTAAGATTGAACAGTCTCAAAAGTGAAAACAAAAAATATTAGGCATCCTTCACATAGCACCATACTTTTCTAACAATTATAACTTAATCATCTTTTTAAACATATGAATTGTTTCAGAAATTTGTATGGTGATATCGAGGAAATTCCACAATCCTATTCCCTGAATTACAACACAGCTCCTTCAGACTAGTTCTAAATGGAGGTTTTTACAAACATTTCCATTCCCTTAAGTTTATAATGACTCTTTTATTGTTTTTATTTTTTTACAAATTTTAATTGCATATTTGCAGGTAATATTTTTACGAGCTTTATACATGACTTGTAAAATGCTATATACAACCAAATCATAACATTTTAATAGTTTCAACTGATGAAATAATATATTTGTTGGGTGATCATAGTACTTCCTACTAATAATTCTTCCAGCCCTTTTTTGTAAAATAAAAATAGGGTTTGGAATTGTTTTGCATGCTTTTCCCCAAACTTCAGTACGTCTGATTAAACATGGAACAATCATTACATTATACAATATATACAAAGCTTTGTCATTCAAAAACTATTTTACTTGATATAGTAATGCAATTGATTTAGCTATTTATATTCTTAAGTAATTTATGTGAAATTTCTCTGTCAGCTTCTCATCAATAATGACTACTCAACTAATCAACTATAACTATCACTGTCTATTTTAAATGAGATCAATATTTTTTTGTCTATTACAAAATATCATTTAGTTTATTTTTTCCAAATTTAATGATAACTTATTAAGTTGGAACCAAGTTTTTATTTTTACAAATTCTGCCTGTATCATCCCTAACATCCGTTCAAAATCTTCACCCGAACAAAAAAATGTGATATCATCTGCAAATAAAACGTACTTCAAAAGCCCTGACAGATCAACCAGATAATTCACATACAAAATAAACAACTTTGGTCCCAACACAGAGCCCTGAGGAACTCCACATCCATTAACACAAAATTCAGATCTTACATCATTTACCTGTACAAACGGTCTCCTATTATTCAAATAACTAGAAACCCACTGTAGTGCTAGTGTAGTCTTGTGCAAACTCACAAAATCTAGCATAATCTATTAGTTTCTCAGCTACTACCACACTAACTTTTAGCTCAACATATATAAACTTGACTTTTGCAGCCATTTTTGAGTTGGCCAAAGTTGCTTATCTATGGCAGCCATCTTGAATTGGGTTGCTGTCAAAAGTTACTCAGCCGTACTTGCACATCGAAAGATTGCTTTCTGAGAATTTCAGTAAAATCCTTCCAGTAATTCATGAGATGTTTTGTTAATGTGACAAATGAACATGCACCCACAGACATAGCCTAAAACATGATCTCCACCTTCTGCCTTTCAGTGGCAAGCAATACATATTCTAGTCAGTGTGTCAGCAGTGTTAAATGTAGCTCCTCTGATTCTGCATCATCGGATTGGGCATTGAAAGTGAAAAATCCTCACTATGATGAAAGAGCCTTAAGTAAAAAATAAGTAACCTGCACTATAGAAACAAATGATCTGTCACTGAAATTGAGCACCTACAGTATATTTTTGTCCATGCTCCCATAAAAAAAATTATGAGGCTGTCTGTAAAGAACCATACACTTCAGCCTCTTAAGAGGCTTTGGAAATAACAAATCATTGATGGAAACCTCCCGTTGAACACTTTGCCATTAATTCTGCCACAAAAACAAGAACAGCTCTATACTGTTACGGTTCCAACAGTATTACCAGTAATGTTAATGAGGATAATGCTAATTGAGAAATCCCAAAGTGTTGGTCATTAACATTTGAGCAATTATTTTAAGTGTTTGGACCAAAGAAGCATTGGAGCCACTGTAGGGGCTCACAGTCATCCCTGGGGAGATTGCATAGCTCTTTTCTCTGCTCCCTGAGGGAAGATATATCAAATCCCCTTTTCTGGGTTGCTTATAAAGAAGTACTTCACAAGCCTTTACCGCAAAGCTTTTACTTTTTTTTTTTATTCTTATGCCATTGTAGCTTTGTGAAAGAAAAATAATAATAATTCTTTGTGCCATCTTTTCCTGTCTCCCTGTCACTTTCTTTTCAACTCAGTTTGTTGACGTTTGACTTATTTGTTACTTCTACCAGACAGAATCAAAAGCAGATTGCTGCAAATCATTTCACTTCTTGCAAAGGATTGTCATCACAGTCCCCCTGACAAACTTGATAATAACAGATCCAAACCCCAGATCACCTTGTCCTCGCATTTACCTTTTCTCTTTTATTTGTCAGTGACTCTCATCTCACTTGGTTTCCCTCAAAGTCGTTTTCGTGGCTGTTTAATTTTTCTCAAACAAGTCTGAGTCACCTTCCATTTATCTCTTCCATCCTAAGGGTCTACTATCCTCCTATTTTGCAGAGTGTATCCAGATGACCCCGTTGAGGCAGAGCTGATTGATGAGCGCCACCCTTACATCCATGGCATGTATTCAGCACCACTTGCTCAGCCTGAGAGGGGGAGCATGGCCAGTCTGGAAATAATGGGTGGCCGACGTTCGCCTTCCATTGACAGCATTCGCAAAGACCCACGCTGGCGGGACCCTGATCTCCCGGAGGTCATTGCCATGCTCGGTCATCCTATTGACCCAGTCAAGTCCAACGCTGCTGCCTACCTGCAGCACCTGTGCTATGAGAATGATAAGATTAAGAAGGATGTGCGCCAACTAAAGGGGATTCCTGTTCTGGTGAAGCTTTTGGATCATCCCAAGTCTGAAGTTCACCGCAAGGCTTGTGGCGCTTTGCGGAACATCTCCTATGGCAAAGACAATGAGAACAAAGTGGCCATTAAGAACTGCGATGGCATCCCGGCTCTTATCCGTCTGCTGAGAAAGACCAATGACATGGAGGTTCGAGAGCTCATCACAGGTGAGATAAACATTTCCCTATAATTTAGTTGTCAATTTTTAGAAAAGGTTCTTGTTCTTCTTCAAGGTGGAGGTGGGATTGCATCAAGGATCGGCTCTGAGCCCCTTCTTGTTTGCTCTGGTGATGGACCGACTAACAGATGAGGTCAGGCAGGAATCCCCATGGACTATGATGTTTGCAGATGACATTGTGATCTGTGGTGAGAACAGGGAACAAGTGGAAGAGAACTTGGAGAGGTGGAGGTATGCTCTTGAAAGAAGAGGAATGAAAGTCAGCCGTAGTAAGACAGAGTACATGTGTGTGAATGAGAGGGAGGCCAGTGGAACAGTGAGGCTACAAGGAGCAGAGGTCACAAAGGTGCAGGACTTCAAGTACTTGGGGTCCACTGTCCAGGAAAATGGGGAATGTGGTAAAGAGGTGAAAAAGAGAGTCCAGGCAGGATGGAGTGGATGGAGAAAAGTTTCAGGAGTGATTTGTGACAAAAAGGTGTCAGCAAAGGTCAAAGGAAAAGTTTACAAGACAGTGGTGAGACCAGCTATGTTGTATGGTCTGGAGACAGTGGCATTGACAAAAAGACAGGAGAAAGAACTGGAAGTAGCAGAAATGAAGATGCTGAGGTTCTCCTTAGGAGTGACAAGGATGGATAAGATCAGGAATGAGATCATCAGAGGTACAGCACATGTTAAACAACTGGGAGATAAAGTTAGGGAGGCCAGACTGAGATGGTTTGGACATGTCCAGAGGAGGGACAGTGGGTATATTGGTAGAAGGATGTTAGAAATGCAGCTGCCAGGAAAAAGACAAAGAGGGAGACCAAAGAGGAGATATATGGATGCAGTTAGAGAGGACATGGAGGTAGTTGGAGTGAGGACAGAGGATGCAGAGGACAGAGTGAGGTGGAGGAGGATGACTCGCTGTGGCGACCCCTGAAAAGGGAAAAGCCGAAAGAAGAAGAAGAAGAAGAAGTTCTGTCTTAGCTAAAACTTTGCAAGAACGATACTACCTTTAGTATAGTGATGCTGCCACAAAATAATCATCCGAGTTCAGCTCAACATAAGGTACTTTGACCATATTTCTGATGTTATGCAGTATTTCACTACTGCTACCGGTGTATGAATGTCAGAGTCAGAGAGTCAGAGAGTCTTTATTGTCATTTGCACCGCATGTGGTACATGTGATGAAAACGAGATTATGTACATGGGGTCCCAGTTACATTCAGCAACAAATGCAAGAGAAAAACAGTGATAACACCTAGGATTAACTAAGAGAAACATCAACTAGTAATACACTAAGCCCTAATGTAGTAGAAAAACATCATTATAAACAGCAGCACGAACATGAGTCTTTATGAGCAGATGGTCACAGATGAACACAGCAACAAGAAAACAGATCAGCATCAGCATGATGTGATATTTTGCAGTGTTTATTCTTATTATTTATTTATTCATGAGTCTAACAGCCTCAGGGTAGAAGCTGTTCCTCAGTCTAGTGGTTCTACATTTGATGCTCCTCAACCTCCGTCCTGAGGGGAGTGGGGCAAAGAGTGAGTGTGCTGGGTGAGTGAGGTCTTTCATGATGCAGGTGGCTCTTTTCCTGCATCTGGAGGTGTAAATGTCTGTGATGGTGGGGAGACTGACTCCAACAGACTTCTGTGCAGCCTTCACCACTCTCTGTAGAGCGAATGAATGTGTGTATGAATGGGTGGATGGCTGGTACTGTGAAGCAATTTGGGGCCCCTCATAGGGGGCTGGAAAGCGCTATATAAGTAAGCTCCATTTACCATTTACTGTTTTATAGGTGATTTATGTATGTGGTATTGCCTCTATTTTAAGTTTTTATTCATTCAGCTGTTGGTAAGCCTTTATTGATGATCAATGGGAGTTTGACAAAGCAGGTGAAAAATATCAGTTTTGTGATTTTTAAAGATTTCTCCACAAAATGTCAAACTGGCTGTAGATGATGTCACACACTTTTAAAATGTCTAAATATTTCAGATCTTTTGCAAACAAGCTCTTCTTATCCACCTTATTCCTAGCCCCCATGATGCCTTGCGCGAATTATGTGTACGACTTCCGCCGAAAGTCAGAACCGGCACTTTTAGCAACGCGCTAACCGGTTTTCGTCAGAGGTTTTAGGTCATAAAATATGTGGGAACACAAACGATCACAACTCAAATGTGGAGATATTGTTTTACCACTACCTACAGCTATTGAGGGGTGGGAGGACAACTTGAAGAAGTGGCCGAAAATAACGTACACTAGCATGTTTAGCTACTAGCATACTTAGCTACTTTGTTGACAGTTGCTTCAGATGGCGAAGCGATGAGCAATCTGAAAAGCTCTGAAGCTTATTAGTATCTTCACAGTAACAAGGTTGGTCCTGTTATGTTAAGAGAGGTGGGACACAATCTTATTTACCTTAAGGCAAACACAGAGTCCAGTCAAAGCCTTAAAAATCCACATCTCCAGGTCCAGCTAACAATGATGTGTCTTGGACTTTTGAGCTGCAAGATGTTTATCTGGACACCAACTGAGCACCTGGAGCTTGACATTTCTTTTGACAAAGACTTTACTGATTCACAAATGAAGCACCTTGAGAACTTTTAATAAAATACAGTAAATGAAAACAAATAATGAAATAGACAGGAAACGATCTTTAAAAACTTGATAATGAAAAAAGTGACATTTAGATAGAAACAGTAGTTTATTGCAAAGAAAATTCATCTCTGCCCAAAATACCTGGATCTCTAAAAAATACAATAAACGAAAACAAATAATGAAATAGACAGGAAACGATCTTTAAAAACCTGATAATGAAAAAAGTGACATTTAGATAGAAACAGTAGTTTAATCCAAAATTAACTGATATAGTGCACACAAAAAAACTAACCTTGTAAGAAGGTTAACAGTCAACTATTGTACATAACAAATGAATCATTTTAGCAAATACTTTTCTAATGTAATATAGTTAACATTGCATCCTTTAAAAAAACATGTTAAGAGTTGTGTTACGTTTACAGCAAGTACACCAGTACTGTACATGTTTGAGAAAAATGTTTACATTTAATGTCTTCTCACTTCTCACTTGAAATAAGCTGGCATCCTTTGCGTGTGAATGCTGGAATGATTAAATTGACACCATAGCTCTTGCAGCAGGTCCCTCACTGTGAAACCACGATCACCCATCACCTGATCTCCAGCACGCAGATAGTCCAGAAACCCAGAGTTCTGTGTTATATACCTGTCACTGCATTTACCACCATAAGCATCTGAAATAAACATGATTATTCCAGAGGGAGAAACAGCCAATAAATATTTCACAGTGTTATTTGCATGTATGATTCACTTCTGGAGTCCAAGTTTTTAGCTTTCTGCAAAACATGTTGCTTTAATTGTTTCACGGGGCAACCATAGAATAAGGTCGTTGGTTTGTTCTGACATTATGTCAATCCACATTCCAACAGTCATGCTGCATGTGACTGGTGGTGTTGAGCAGCTCCACACTCTCATCAAGCCCATCTGAAAGTAAAAGTACAGTATACAAACATTAGGGTTCATTTATGAACACACACACACACACCTATATATATATATATATATATATATATAAATATATATATATATATATATATATATATATATATAGATATATAGATAGATATGTATAAATAAACGCACACACAGCATACATATAGGTGCGTGTGTTTATTTGCCAGTTATGAACGAAAATATTAGT
>JBBPBX010030591.1:0-25773 GCA_038048925.1 Garcialebias charrua
GTTCCTTGTGATTCCCTGAGTATGTAAGTTTGCTGCCCTGTCTATTTTATGTTCTTAATTTCTGTGGCCGTCGCGGACGCCATTTTGAAGAGTCCTAATGGTGAACTACTTTTTTTAAATCCAGCAGATTTGACCATTTCGTGAAACTCTCAAGCTCAGAAAAACTTGTGCTATAACGTCAGCTATGAAATATATTTTTTCTCAGCAAAGAAATAATTGTTTTACCGTGTTTTGTTGTAAAATCCTGGCTTCTTTGGCCGTCGCGGACGCCATTTTGAAGAGTGCTAATGTGGCGAACTTCTATTTTTAAATCCAGACGCGTCGCGTAGGCCGCTGAGAAACATCCACAAGTTCACCCTCCATGTTAAAAAGTCTTCGTCTGACTCTTCGAAAACAAGCAATAAGGCTGCAGAGTAACACACTGGCTGCTAACTGCTATAGAGAGAGCACACACCAAGAGACTGAGGGGGACGCTTTTTTGTCACGGACCACATCCGGCGCTGCTCGTAAATACGTTATTTCGTTTTTACTGATAGATAATTAGTTATTAGCGGTACTGCATTTTAAATAAAAATAGCACAAATCCGCTTATGAATTATAAAACTTAGTCAATCCATTGTAAAGCTAACAGATTATTTAGCTACGCTATAAGCGGATTAGCGTATTAGCGCTACCAAGCGGTCAGTGGGCCACCACTGGATCCAGGTACTGAAATGTCCAGCCTGCAGTCCAGGTCTTTCACCTATAGAGAACATTTGGCACATCATAAAGAAGAAGGTGCGACAAAAAAGGCCCAAGACGATTGAACAGTTAAGAGGCCTGTATTAGACATGAATGGGAGAGCATTCCTATTTCTAAACTTGAAAAACTGGTCTCCTCTGTCCCCAGACGTCTGTTGAGTGTTGTAAGAAGAAGGGGGGATGCCACACAGTGGTAAAAATGGACTTGTCCCAACTTTTTTGGGATTTGTTGACGCCATGAAATTTTGAATCAACATATTTTTCCCTTAAAATGATACATTCTCTCAGTTTAAACTTTTGATCTGTGATTTTTTTCTATTCTGAATAAAATATTAGATGTTGGCACCTCCACATCATTGCATTCAGTTTTATTCACTATTTGTTTAGTGTCCCAACTTTTTTGGAATCCGGTTTGTACGACAGTTCCACAAAGAAAACTACTTCAGCTCAGCCTTAAGTAGCATAGGACTGAATCAGCTGTCATGAGCTCCAGCTGAGTGAGTTCAGGAGGAACTGGCACCTCTCAGGAACAGCTCTCTCAAGCTCACTCTGTAGGGCAGGACTAAGGTGGAGGTATCTAAAAAAGCTAACTCTGGTCATCTGGACATTCAAAATAATTTTTTAAAAAATTGTAGAAACGTTTTTTAAAGTATTTTGAAGCAGGACAAGGCTATTGACAGTATTCTGTACCACAGACTGTACCCAGGAGAGGCCACGCCAAGTCTGTATGGTTTACCCAAAATCAACAAACAAGGTGCACCTTTAAGTCAGAGTCAGAGAGTCTTTATTGTCATTTGCACCGCATGTGGTACATGTGATGAAAACGAGATTATGTACACGGGGTCTTTAAGACCAATTGTTAGCATGATTTCACTTACGGTCACTTACAATGTTTCCAAATATCTGGCGTCTGTATCATCCCTTTAGTTGGCAGCTCAGAACACCACATACAGAACACCATGGACTTTGTGGATAAGGTGAGGGATGTCATCATGGAGACTGATGAAACAATGGTCTCTTTTGATGTCACATCACTCTTTACGTGCATTCCTGTTGATGAAGCAGTAGAGGTGGTCTGTTTAAGGTTAAAATCAGACACCACTCTGAACAGCAGAACCACACTTTCCACAGAGCAACTGTGTCAACTCTTGAAACTGTGCCTGCAGTCAACCTACTTCACATATGGGGAGCAATATTATAGGCAGAAACATGGGTGTGCTATGGGGTCTCCAGTTTTTTTTCATTCATTCATTCAACCTTTATTTATACAGGCTAGCCTCGTTGAGTCACGGGGACTCATTTACAAGAGGAACCTGTCTCACTCACATCAAACAACCATCCACTCTCTCACTCACACCTAGGGTCAATTTAGAGTCACCAATCAGCCTAACATGCATGTTTTTTGGTCTGTGGGAGGAAACCGGAGTACCCGGAGGAAACCCACGCATGCACGGGGAGAACATGCAAACTCCACCCAGAAAGGCCCCGGACCGGGATTTGAACCGGCAACCTTCTCGCTGAGAGGCAGCAGCTCTACCAGTTGTGCCACCGTGCTGCCCACCGTGCAGTTTCTCCTATTGTTGCCAACCTGTACATGGAGGAGGTAGAAAAGAGAGCCTTGACGTCCTTTTCAGGGAGACCACCAAGTCATTGGTTCAGGTATGTTGACGACACCTGGGTTAAAATTAAATCTCAGGAAGTCCAACATTTCACTGATCACATCAACTCTGTGGATAAATATATCAAGTTCACACGAGAAGATGTAAAAAATGGCAGGTTGGCTTTCTTGGACTGTGAGGTCTCAGTTTCTGATAGAGGAAATTTGCAAACTGAGGTGTACCGCAAACCCACACACACAGACCAGTATTTACAGTTTGACTCCCATCACCCTCTGGAGCACAAGTTAGGAGTCATCAGGACTCTGTATCACAGAGCAGACAGCGTCCCCACTAACTCAGGAGCCAGACAGAAGGAGAAATCACACACAAAACAGGCTCTAGAGAAATGTGGATATCCTAACTGGGCCTTCCTGAAAGCAGAGAAGAAACCCAAACAGGACTCCAGCCAGCCATCAGGTGAAAAGAAGGAACCCAGACCCAGACCAGTGGTCATTCCGTATGTTGCGGGAGTTTCAGAGACATTGAGACGTTTATTTTCTAAACACAACGTCCCAGTGGCTTTTAAACCCCAAAATACATTACGGCAAAGACTGGTTCATCCCAAAGATCCAGTCCCCCGGCACAAACAGAGTAATATTGTGTATGCTGTTCAGTGTCAGGAGGGCTGTGATCAGTCTTATATCGGGGAAACTAAACAGCCACTGGCCAAAAGGATGGCCCAGCACAGAAGATCAACATCATCAGGTCAGGACTCTGCGGTCTACACTCATCTCCACGCCAGCGGTCACTCTTTCAGGGATGAAGATGTTCACATCCTTGATAGAGAGGAACGATGGTTTGAGAGAGGAGTAAAGGAGGCCATCTTTGTGAAAAGAAACCGTCCATCATTAAACAGGGGTGGAGGCCTCCGGGTTCAACTGTCCCCCTCTTACAATGCTGTTATTGCTAGTATCACTCAGCCCTCTGTGAATAGCAAACAACCATCAGGGTGCTAACGATCCATCCTTAGGCTGATGGTCCTTCTTGATCATGTGAGCAACTGGTTTCGGCTGTCATCAGCCAACTGGTTGATCCACTGTGAGAGGGTGCTATTTACAAGACTGAGCTGAACACTACACCTCAGACTGAGGAAGTCTTTCGGACGAAAGACAAAACCTTTCTACAAACTTTCTTTGCTTTTTTTTTTTTGAATGTCTAGAGGACCAGACTTAGCTTTTTTAGATTTTTCTACCTGGATTATTGAGCATGCATCAGGTTAAGGTGGTGGTATTTAACTTGGTTACAGAAGGGGGACAAAATTAAAACCCTGGTCCAAGCTGATGACCAATTTCAGTCAATGCATTACCTCAAGTCAGATATGTGACTTTTTCTTGGTTGCAGGTTCATCAGCAAGAGTTCGTTCAGTCTCAGTTAACGTTATTTGTTGCTCTATCTGCATTAAAATGAAATATCACTGAAAAATCCAAGCTTTTTTCTGGTTCCAAAGTTAAACTCTCTTGAGAAGTCTAAAGTCTAAGAAGAGAACACGGTATTTATTTTATTCCTTTGTTCATTCATTTAAAAGAAACAAAACAAATTAATCAAAAAAAAATAATTGAATGAAAAGGGTGCAGAAAGAAGAAAATTATTTTATTTGTCCCTTATAATAAAATAAATAAAATAAAATAAAATGAACAAAAACTCAGGCTTGAACAATCCCCAAAGTAAAAAGTGTAATGGACCTACCCAGGGTCAAATTAAGGTTTTTGAACTGTCCAGTGATGACCTTTACTGACCTCTCAGTAAAGCAAGACATTTACTACAAAATCATTCATTAAGCTGTAATCTGATAAATATAGTCACCAAAAGAGACTATTTCTATCTTTGATTTTAGGCTGATGTGATCAAAAGAATAACTTTTGTCATTTTCATGATGTGTGCTTTTAAGCTGTGTTATTCTGTGAGAGTTAAACTGTGTTTCACTGCTGTGTCAAAGGTGCAATTAAGTCATCCAGAGACTTCTTTTAATTTTGTTAATTCAAATGTTATCAAATGAATAATTTTATTTGTAAGAGCATCAGTACATTTTAATGTCAGATAAATCAAATACTCTGCTTAATTCAAAATGTTGTACATGGAGGATTTCTCCTCTCCTCTCGAACTTGCATGTGAAGATAAAAGGAACACTTTATCTCATTCATTTTAGCTTGAGCTCAGGACAATCTAGACACCCAGAGACTTTTGTTTTTGTCCTATTTAATAATCAAGCTATTATCATTAATAGGTCCCATATGTTATGCTCTGATGACGTTTGTTTATTCATACAACAATGTTGGTAATGAGTTAAGAAAGTTCTAAATCTGCTGTATCATGAGACTGGCGTCTTAAACTAACTTTCTTATCCTTTCTGACATTTTTAATCTAACTTATGCCTCCTCTCAGTGGCTCCTGGCCTAACAGACCGAATGAGAAAGAGCTACGTCTTTCTAGGTCAAGTTAGCCTTAAAAGAGCTCTGACTTCCTGTTTTCCTTAGAGTTTGCTGAGGTCCTCAACCCCTGATGAGGTTCCCCAAAGAGCTGAATGACCACCAGTCACACGCTAAGGACTCGTCATTCAGTTAAAAGATTTATAACATGCCTGTTATAAATCTATTTCAAGCCGTGAAAAGCTTCACTTTATTGACATTCCTTTAAGGAACGTCTTATCTTGGAAACAACACCAGGAGCTGCCGTTACTTTCGGTTCGAGTCAAGGCGCACGTCTGGAGACGCTGAGAATGGTAAACGAACTGACCAAACTGGACCGAGGGAGACTGACCATCTTCACGAGGTAACAAGTCGTCAAATGCTTTGCCAAGGGTACCAACGTGTAGCTTTAATCGGCCGGAGAACTGCCATGTTTCTGGTTAAAACACATCAAGATAACTCCCTGACTCTTAACTTTTCTTCCTCCATAAATCTTTCCTCCTATTCCTTTTCCCTCTCTATCTAAGCTGGAAACTATTTTAAGCTGAAGAGCCCACAGACTAAATATGTTAACATCCAATATTTATGTCTGTTGTGTTATGATTCAAGTGTGCTGACGTATTAATTTGAAAGAAAGTGAAATCATGTCAATCAAGTGTAATGGTGTTAATTTAGTTGATTTATTTTAAATAAATGATAGTGTCTCTTTGACATATCAAACTAAGTTAACGTCTTTGTCACTTAATGGCTTTGTGTATTTATCCATCATAAAGATCACAGAAATATTGGGTAAACTGAAAAAGAACAGAATCCGTGAACATTTACTATTCAATCTGAATAAGTAAATTAATTAAGATAAAGAGGTCAGTATTAATATTGACCTCCTCCTCATTAACCCTTTACATCTGGTGGCCCGTACGGGGAATTGAACCCCGGTCTCCCGCGTGACAGGCTCTCCCGCATGCACCGTCCTGTCCGATGTTAACCTTAACAGACAGATTCTATCATCATCTGTAGCTTCTGGGAAGCGTTGAAGCTGGAAATCAAGGTCCTCGAGATAGATCTTGGTTTCGTGTGAGCCCATTGGGCCAGGGGCGAAGGTTTGAATGCTTTTCGCCATATTCCGTAGTTCAGCCATTGATAGAGGTATTTGTGGGTTATTATCAGATCCACCCACCGGTGCATCCGGTGGGATTGTCGGTTTTAGAGGCCCTAAGGGACGGCGCGGTGGTGTTGGAGGGAGTAGTGCATCTGGCATGGGCGGGGGCGGTGGAGGAGGGAGTAGGTCATCAGGTATGGGAGGAGGCAGCGGAGGCGGTGAGTTCTCAAGGTGTTTACTCATGAGACCCAAACATTTTCTCTCTTCTTCAAAGAGTTTGTTCATTGCTGATGCACGCTCTATTTTACAACTATTCAGTTGGACTTTTAACCCATCATTTTCACGTTGTAACATCATGTGCTGTTCTTGTGATTTTCTATAATCTTCTTGCAGCCTTGTGTACCGTAGTGATAATGATTCCAGGGTGTCCGTGCATTTTTCCAGCGCGTCTCGTGCCTCCCCACAATCCGCCTGAAGCGACTTGTATTGATGGTAATACGTATCCTTCTCCACCACACATTTTTCCAAATCATCTTGTGATTGGTCAAAATCCCTTTTTAACACTCTGCATTCTTCGTAGAGACTACGCGTTTGTTCAGCGCTGCCAATACTCGACTGTGTTAAACTCTTTACCTCCTGCTGTAAAGTGGCAACCTCCCTTTGTGCTGTTAAACATGATGTAGAGACAGCCCGGCGTACAGCAGTTTCAAAGTCTAGCTTGGCCTTTAACAGAAGGCTTAATTTAGCCAAACGTTTATCTCTGTCTGCTTTCTTTTCAGCCGTTGTGGTTCCAGCTGTTACAGTTTTTAATGCACTGTCCACATCTGCTTCCTCCATCAACTGTGTCTCTTCATGGTAGTTTGTGATGGGCCCTGTGAGTGAAAATAAGGCACATTCGATCCAATCTGCTTTGGTCGGGTCGTGGCCTTGAGGTGGCACAAGATGTACCAGCCACCCAGCCGCCGGTTGAGGTAAAAACCCCAGTAACTGAAGACCCGAATCACCACTTCTTTGATGACAATATCTGCAAAGATATGACAACATTGTACGTGGATGGATCTTCATTCCTCCGCGACAAGATCTGCAGAGCAGGTGTTGGAGGGGTCCTCCTCCAAAACCGAGAGCAGATAACTTTCAGCTACAAATTAGGATCTCAGACTTCTCAGTACGCTGAGATTGCAGGAATCCTAATAGCTCTCCAGATGGTAGTAGAACGCTCCATCAAGACGCTAGTCATCTGCACTGACTCTAACTATGCTCGTTTGAGTTTCGCTTGTCACCTCGCTGTGTGGAAACAGAACGGTTTCCTAACAAGCGACAGAAAAGTGGTCAAACACAAAGAGCTTTTCATAGCGTGTGATCACTTGGTGACATCACATGACTTACAGATCTACTGGAAGAAAGTTCCGGGGCATTCTAGAGTCCCAGGCGATGACAAGCATTACAATGACATTGCAGATTCCTTAGCCAAAGAAGGAGCCGACGAAGGTCCTCTATGGTCCTTCGACCCCTCCTGGTTAATCAAGACTCTGTCAATACAACCTACGGTCAGGGTTATGGCAGTCACACGTGCCCAGGCCGCAGCCAGACCTGCTGACAACGCAGTCTCTGTACGACCTGCACTGACTGACCCAGACATCATCCAACTACAGAAGTCGGATCCTGCTATCAACTCCATGATACTGTACCTGACCGATCCGAACAAAAATAGTCCGTCTAAAGACGACATGGATTCCGATCCAGACCTTAAGGTCCTCTATCAGCTGCGCAAACAGCTAAAACTAATCAAGGGCATCTTAACTTTGCTCATGGACCAACGTCCTCACCTGTGTTCGTGGTTCCCCATGACCAAAGGGGGGTGATGTTAGTTCATGCCCATGATCTCCCGTCCGCAGGACACAAAGGAGATAAAGCCACGCTGACGGCATTAAAACAAATTGCCTATTGGCCTGGAATGAAAAAGGATGTCAAGGACTACATTGAAGGGTGCGTGGTCTGTGGCCAGTTTCAGCCAACCAGACCACTTCACAGAGCACCACTGCAAAGCAGAGGCATTGCATTCCCATGGTCTGACCTCCAGATCGACTGGGTTGGACCACTCACTAAGAGCTCTAGAGGAAATAAATATTTTCTCACGGTAACCTGTGCATTCACCAAATGGGTAGAATGCCTACCAGCTCCTAACGACACAGCACAAACTACTGCTATGTTGTTAATGAATCATATATTCTCAAGGTTTGGACTTCCCCTTCGGGTGAACTCAGACCAAGGTACACACTTCACAGGTGAAGTGATGAAAGAACTGTGGAAGACGCTAGGCGTCAAGGCCAACTTTCATGTCGGCTACCACCCACAGGCTTCAGGCCAAGTAGAAAGAGCAAACAGAACTGTGGTGAGTATTTTGAAGAAATACGTGGCTGCAAACCACAAGGACTGGGACGTGAAACTCCCTCTGGTCCTCATGGCCATAAGAGCCACTCCACACACATCAACTGGCATCTCTCCCTTCGAGATGATGACCGGTCGACAAATGACTCTCCCTCTACACCTGTTGTACCAACCAGGCGACGCCGCCATGGCGACAGCCTACACCACACAACAATACATGAAAGATTTGAATGTACACCTCAGAAACACTTTTGCTTTCGCCCAGAAAAACCTGGAAAAATCCGCTGAAGGACGTAAGGCGTACTACGACCAAAAGGCCTCTCACAATGAACTCCAAGTGGGAGACAGAGTCTGGTACTATACGTTCGCCCCAGCAACCGGGAAAGGAGGGTCCGAGACCGGAACTCTCGCCCGCAAACTAATGCCCAGGTGGACTGGACCTCATCTGATAACAGACAAAGTGTCCTCAGTCGTCTACGAAATCAAAATCAGCAAAGGCCGCAAAGAGCCAATTGCTAAATGGGTACATCGAAATCAGATCAAACCTTACAAGGCGTTCAATGACTCCACAAAAGACAAAGATCTCACAAACTCACCGACTTCATGGGATAATAAGGTCGTCCAAACACAAGTTAGTAAATAAACTAATCAGGTTTAAACTACCGTATTTCCCACCCTATAAGTCGCATTGTCCAATTTGAACTTAGAAACGCTAAGCCTAAAACCCACAACAAAAAACTAATCTTAACAACCGTTTAAATCCACGAGATTTAATTTGACCTCGGTCATAAAGTTGAGACCTGTTTTCTTGTGTGTTGCACTTTGGAATCTGACGACAAGAGTGTGTCGAAGCAGTGAAACGTTGTTTCCGTGTTGTTTAGTCATTACTGTTGTCATTAGTTGAGATTTTGTTTGGTTCTGAACACTCCCAGCCAAAAAGGTTTTGTATTAACATTGGTTAATGAATGATATGGATTTAACTATGCCAACATGCAGTTCGTTTTGTTAAATCTCAATCGTCGAAGAGTCAATGTAGTTTAAAGCTACTCAAGGTACAATAAACTACACTGGTCTCACAATTTCTAAATTGAACCGATTCGATCGTTTCTATTCTAGATTGTCTATTCATTTTGATGAGTCTCGCCATAGACTTCAAAATTTATTAGGAATACCAAATCCTACGTCGTTCGTCTAAAAGACAACAGACATTTAGATCAAACTATATTTCATTTTTATTTTAGTTTAACCTAAACTAAGTAATGAATGGAGGAATAGTTTGGAATTAGAGGCCTTCGTTACAGAAGCCCTCCAAAATTTTATAGGTACAAATCCCTATATCTAAATTTTACAGAATTGATCCACCCCTTAATTGGTAAGTGTAGCTGATCTAAACCATGATAGCTTACATACCAGGTGCATATAGGTAAGGCTTAATGTAAAATCCCAATCATAAGCCCACTTTAAAAAACCACATAATTGCATGACACATAGAACCAGAGTGGCACTGACTGGAAACCAACCAGCCAACAACCTTCGATGTGGGGACCTGCAGCTCCAACGCTTGGTCTTCAACCTTCGTCCAAGGGCCGCCTCCTCTGCGTCAATCGAGGGATCCCCTCTACATGCTGATTATGAAAACAATTGTTGCCGATAAAATCACCAACTCTAATCGATATGGAATTACTGCTGTGGAATTACCGCTGTGGATTATAAGACTTTGCTTTCCAAGGGATCACAGGCTTTGTTTTCCAGGAGTTAACAGACTTTGTTTTCCAAAGGAGTAAAAGCTTTTCGCAATGGGATTACCTCTGAACAGTATGAAATTTCCAAAAACTTTATGGGATTATAATTTTTGATTTTTCTTGTCCACTTGCTGGATTACTTCAAGATCAAAGACAGTTCAAGGTTTCCTTTCGTGTTGGACCCCATCCCCAAGGACTGGCGATGGCTTCCAAAAGGGGGGAGATGTAATGGACCTACCCAGGGTCAAATTAAGGTTTTTGAACTGTCCAGTGATGACCTTTACTGACCTCTCAGTAAAGCAAGACATTTACTACAAAATCATTCATTAAGCTGTAATCTGATAAATATAGTCACCAAAAGAGACTATTTCTATCTTTGATTTTAGGCTGATGTGATCAAAAGAATAACTTTTGTCATTTTCATGATGTGTGCTTTTAAGCTGTGTTATTCTGTGAGAGTTAAACTGTGTTTCACTGCTGTGTCAAAGGTGCAATTAAGTCATCCAGAGACTTCTTTTAATTTTGTTAATTCAAATGTTATCAAATGAATAATTTTATTTGTAAGAGCATCAGTACATTTTAATGTCAGATAAATCAAATACTCTGCTTAATTCAAAATGTTGTACATGGAGGATTTCTCCTCTCCTCTCGAACTTGCATGTGAAGATAAAAGGAACACTTTATCTCATTCATTTTAGCTTGAGCTCAGGACAATCTAGACACCCAGAGACTTTTGTTTTTGTCCTATTTAATAATCAAGCTATTATCATTAATAGGTCCCATATGTTATGCTCTGATGACGTTTGTTTATTCATACAACAATGTTGGTAATGAGTTAAGAAAGTTCTAAATCTGCTGTATCATGAGACTGGCGTCTTAAACTAACTTTCTTATCCTTTCTGACATTTTTAATCTAACTTATGCCTCCTCTCAGTGGCTCCTGGCCTAACAGACCGAATGAGAAAGAGCTACGTCTTTCTAGGTCAAGTTAGCCTTAAAAGAGCTCTGACTTCCTGTTTTCCTTAGAGTTTGCTGAGGTCCTCAACCCCTGATGAGGTTCCCCAAAGAGCTGAATGACCACCAGTCACACGCTAAGGACTCGTCATTCAGTTAAAAGATTTATAACATGCCTGTTATAAATCTATTTCAAGCCGTGAAAAGCTTCACTTTATTGACATTCCTTTAAGGAACGTCTTATCTTGGAAACAACACCAGGAGCTGCCGTTACTTTCGGTTCGAGTCAAGGCGCACGTCTGGAGACGCTGAGAATGGTAAACGAACTGACCAAACTGGACCGAGGGAGACTGACCATCTTCACGAGGTAACAAGTCGTCAAATGCTTTGCCAAGGGTACCAACGTGTAGCTTTAATCGGCCGGAGAACTGCCATGTTTCTGGTTAAAACACATCAAGATAACTCCCTGACTCTTAACTTTTCTTCCTCCATAAATCTTTCCTCCTATTCCTTTTCCCTCTCTATCTAAGCTGGAAACTATTTTAAGCTGAAGAGCCCACAGACTAAATATGTTAACATCCAATATTTATGTCTGTTGTGTTATGATTCAAGTGTGCTGACGTATTAATTTGAAAGAAAGTGAAATCATGTCAATCAAGTGTAATGGTGTTAATTTAGTTGATTTATTTTAAATAAATGATAGTGTCTCTTTGACATATCAAACTAAGTTAACGTCTTTGTCACTTAATGGCTTTGTGTATTTATCCATCATAAAGATCACAGAAATATTGGGTAAACTGAAAAAGAACAGAATCCGTGAACATTTACTATTCAATCTGAATAAGTAAATTAATTAAGATAAAGAGGTCAGTATTAATATTGACCTCCTCCTCATTAACCCTTTACAAAAGCATTATTCACATGGTATCAATCACACTTACCCAACAATTTTAACTTAATCATCTTTTTAAACTTACAAATGGTTTTAGAAATGTTTATGGTGATATCAAGGAAACTCCACAATCCTATTCCCTGAATGACAACTCAGCTGTCATGATTCCATGTCATGATCCACGTTCTGTCTGTTTGTCATGTCATGTTCACAGTAAACACATCATTGTTCCCTCCTCCCACATGCCCAATGCCTCATTAACGATCATTGCACTCACCTGTTTGTTCCTGTATTTAAGCCCCACGTCCACAGTCATTCCTTGCCAGATTTATGAACGGTTTTGCCTAGTAATTGTCCAGCGCCCATGTCTTGTCCTGTCTTGCTTGCTACGACTGTTTTGGTTTTTTGGTCTCACGTCTCTCGCTCCAGCCCCCAACGGTACTGTCTCGGACTCTGCTTCCCTGGTTTTGATCCCTGCACACGCTACTGGACTTCGCCCTCCTGCCTCTTCCCTTGTCGGACCTGTTCAGCCATCTGCCTCACGGAAACGAACCCAAGACCGCCTTTCACGACCACGAGTAAAGCCTGCCCCTTTCAACATTATTCGCCTCTCTGCCTACCTGTGTATGACCTCGCTTCGAACCAAGGAAAACCCCCTTCGTGTGAAAGTCCGCACGAAGCACCAACGTAAACAAGGAAGTAAAACTGGACTACGTCACCACCGGCTCACGTCATCAAGGAATTCTCTTCTGATCAGAAACAGCCTAAAAAGGTTAGTGTTTTTATTTAAGATAAAAACATCTACCTGTTCAAGCCCTGTCACTAATATTTTAATCTCTTGTGCAGAACTCAAGTTACCGGTGACGATCAAGACCCATTCCAGTTTCCTGTTTCTTAATAAAATTGTTAAAACTTCTCCAGTGTTCAGTTTATTAGTGAAACTCAAAAACGCAGTCTTGACATTAAATCTGGCCAAAAAGAGTTTCACTACGACACTGGTTAACAATTTTGAACGTAACCTATCTGATCAGTCAAGTTTACAGTTTACAACCTGTCCCTCACCTCATTCTAATTCCAGAACTGAGTATCTGGCGCCATCTGTTGGACTGGCCCAGGCATCACAGGTCATGGCTTCAAAAGAACCTAAACTGACGCCTCCTGAGGTTTTTTCTGGTGACTCAACTCAGTGCAGACCATTCCTGACTCAGTGTGAAATACAGTTTGAACTACAACCCTCTGCTTTTCCATCTGAACGTTCAAAAGTGGCCTATGTCATCTCCTTATTATCTGGCAAAGCCAAAATTTGGGGCACAGCTGAATGGGCAAGAGACTCATTGATCTGTTATAAATACAGAGATTTTTCTGCTGAACTAATGAGAGTGTTTAGTCATGTTCTTCCCACTCAAGAGTCAACCAGAGGACTTTTAAAATTACGTCAAGGCAACCGCAGAGTCTCTGAGTTAATCATAGATTTTCACACTCTGGCTACTAACAGTGAATGGAATGAGAAAGCTCTTCAAGATATTTTTTGGCAGGCTCTCAATGACGACATCAAGGATGAGTTGGCTGCACGTGATCCTCCGTCTACCCTCAGAGAGTTGGAGGCAGTGGCCTCCAGGATTGATTTACGCCTTCAAGAACGTCGCAGAGAGGTGAGGCAAACCAGGTCTGAAAGGGTAATGTACTCAACCCCCAGATTCTTCACCCCAGAGCCAAAACCACTTTCAGCACCCTCACTGCCTGCAGAGGAACCCATGCAAATCGGAAGGTCCAGACTGTCTCAACGAGAGCGAGAAAGAAGGCGTCAGGAGGGATTATGCTTTTATTGTGGAGTTGCAGGACATCAAGCTTCTACATGCCCGGTCAAGTCCAGAACTGCTAAGTCTCACCAATACCCAAATTATAGAGTCGCCACCTCTTCAACGGGACCTCCTCTACTTCACGTCAGCGCAAACCTCCAAGCCGATGGTAAGGAAACGCCAGTAAAACTTTTTATTGATTCTGGTGCTGACTCTGAATTCATGGACATTAATTTCGCTAAATCTCTGAACCTCCAGATATTTCCTACAGAGAGACCACACAAGGTCCTAGCTCTTGATGGTCATCCAATCAATCAGACCAGTATGGTGACACAAGAGGTCAAACTACTGATTTGTGGTAACCATGTCGAGAAATTAAGATTCTTCCTCATCAACTCTCCAGAGTTACCCATTGTGATGGGAGCCACTTGGTTAAAGAAACACAACCCTCAGATCGACTGGAGGAGCAGCAACATCCTGGGGTGGTCCGAGCAATGTTTATCGTCTTGTCTACAATCTGCACATCAGACTTGTACTGTTGTCAAAATAAAGGAGGAGACTCCAGATCTGACTCACGTCCCTCATTGCTACCACGACCTAACCAAAGTTTTTAGCAAAAGTATAGCTATGTCTTTGCCACCTCATAGACCCTATGATTGCTCGATTGAGCTGCTACCAGGTACCACACCTCCAAGGGGACGCTTATTCTCTTTGTCCCAGCCCGAGCAAAAAGTCATGCGAGACTACATTTCTGACTCTCTAAAAGCGGGAATTATCAGACCCTCATCGTCACCTGCAGGTGCTGGATTCTTTTTTGTTGGGAAGAAGGATGGGTCACTTCGACCATGCATTGACTACCGAGGGTTAAACGACATAACAATAAAGAATAAATATCCCCTGCCTTTAATGACTTCTGCATTTGATCTTATTCAGGGTGCCACAGTATTCACCAAACTGGACCTTCGTAACGCCTACCATCTGGTCAGAATTAAGGAAGGAGACGAATGGAAGACTGCTTTCAACACCCCATCAGGTCACTACGAATATCTTGTTATGCCTTTTGGTTTAACCAACGCCCCAGCTGTCTTTCAGGCACTAGTCAATGATGTACTCAGGGATTTTATCGATATCAATGTTTTTGTTTATTTGGATGACATTCTTGTCTTTTCCAAGGACCTGGATTCGCATATCCAACACGTTCACGCCGTCCTCCTCCGTCTTCTACAAAACAATCTTTATGTCAAGGCGGAGAAATGTGAGTTTCACACGACCAAAACCACCTTTCTGGGTTTCAATATCACACCTGATCAAATATCCATGGACCCTTCAAAGACCTCTGCAGTTCTGGATTGGCCAATACCCCAATCGCGTAAACAGTTACAACGTTTTCTTGGTTTTGCAAATTTCTATCGCAAATTCATTAAGAACTACAGTTCCGTCGCTTCTCCTCTCCACGCTTTAACCTCTACCAAGAACTCTTTTTCCTGGAACCAAACTGCTGAACATGCCTTCATTAAATTGAAAGCCTTGTTTACCACTGCTCCCATCCTCAGATTCCCCGATGTGGATAAACAATTCATCGTTGAAGTCGACGCCTCTGATACAGGTATCGGGGCCGTTTTAAGTCAACGTAGTAATGATGAAAAGATTCACCCATGTGCATTTTTCTCCAAGTCTCTCTCCCCAGCCGAACGCAACTATGATGTTGGAGATCGAGAACTACTCGCCGTCAAGATGGCTCTTGAAGAATGGCGTCATTGGCTGGAGGGGGCCAACCATCCTTTCATTGTTCTCACCGACCACAAAAATCTCGAGTATCTGCGATCAGCCAAACGACTTAATCCTCGTCAAGCTAGGTGGGCTCTGTTTTTTGGACGATTCAATTTTTCTCTCTCTTATAGACCCGGGACCAAGAACGTCAAACCAGATGCCCTATCTCGTTTATACGAGAAGGAACAGACCAGTGGTCTAGAGGAATACATACTACCCAAAGAGATACGTCTGTCCATCACCCAGGTCGAGAGGGAGGTCAGGGAGGCCCACCAGAACCATCCTCCACCCGGGGAATGTCCGGCTGACCGCCTCTTTGTACCAGATCATCTCATCACTAAGGTACTCATGTTCTGCCATGCTTCGCCTATTTACTGTCATCCGGGGATTGAGAGAACTCTAACCATAGTCAAGTCACAGTTCTGGTGGGGTTCCTTGTCTAAGGACGTTAGAGAGTTTGTTGGGGCCTGTACCCAATGCTCCCTGGCTAAACCCTCTCGACGTCCACCGGCGGGTCTCCTGAGGCCACTGCCCATACCCTCACGCCCCTGGTCACATCTCGCTATGGACTTTGTCACCGGCTTACCACAATCTGGAGGTAAAACGGTCATTCTAACTGTCATTGACAGGTTTTCCAAGATGGTTCATTTGATTGCATTGGAGGGGCTACCCACAGCCAAGGAACTAAGCAATGTTGTGATAAAGGAAGTGTTCAGATTGCATGGGATACCCAAGAACATTGTGTCTGATCGTGGTCCCCAATTCATCTCAAAGTTTTGGGGCGAGTTCTGTAAGACCCTTGGCATTGAACTAAGTCTCTCCTCAGGTTATCACCCCCAGACTGATGGACAATCAGAGCGTGCCAATCAGGAGATGGAGACCCGCCTACGCCTTCTCTGTGGTGATGATGGTACCAAATGGGCAGAACATCTTCCTATCGTCGAGCATGCTATGAACTCCCTTCCTTCGAGTGCCACTGGTCTGTCTCCATTTTATGTCCTCTATGGTTTTCAGCCACCGGTGTTTGCTGCCCAGGATCAGGCGGCCATGGTTCCCTCTGCGTTCCAAGCAGCTCAACGATGTCGCCGAGTCTGGACCAAGGCCCGCAAACAGCTCCTCAAGACTTCTGCAGTCTACACGAGGTCAGCCAACCGTCGCAGGACCCGAGAACCTGCTTATCAAGAAGGACAAAAAGTGTGGCTGTCCACCAAGGACTTGCCTCTTCGTGTTGACAGCAGGAAATTGGCTCCCCGCTTCATTGGACCTTTCCCCATTTCCAAGGTGGTGAATCCGGTGGCAGTCAAGCTCAGGCTCCCTAGCACAATGAAGATCCATCCCACGTTCCATGTGTCCCGGGTCAAGCCCGTCCAGTTTTCTAGGTTCATGCCCGCCTCCAGGCCTCCTCCTCCCGCCCGACTCATTGACGGCTCTCCTGCCTACACCATCAACCGTATCATGCGTTCTCGACGCTGGGGAAGGGGTGTCCAGTACCTCATTGACTGGGAGGGTTATGGCCCTGAGGAACGTTCGTGGGTGCCTGCTCGCCACGTCTTGGACAAGCCGCTCGTCGCCCGGTTCCACCGGGATCACCCTGATCAGCCTGGTGGTCCGTCAGGAGCCGGACCTTGAGAGGGGGGTACTGTCATGATTCCATGTCATGATCCACGTTCTGTCTGTTTGTCATGTCATGTTCACAGTAAACACATCATTGTTCCCTCCTCCCACATGCCCAATGCCTCATTAACGATCATTGCACTCACCTGTTTGTTCCTGTATTTAAGCCCCACGTCCACAGTCATTCCTTGCCAGATTTATGAACGGTTTTGCCTAGTAATTGTCCAGCGCCCATGTCTTGTCCTGTCTTGCTTGCTACGACTGTTTTGGTTTTTTGGTCTCACGTCTCTCGCTCCAGCCCCCAACGGTACTGTCTCGGACTCTGCTTCCCTGGTTTTGATCCCTGCACACGCTACTGGACTTCGCCCTCCTGCCTCTTCCCTTGTCGGACCTGTTCAGCCATCTGCCTCACGGAAACGAACCCAAGACCGCCTTTCACGACCACGAGTAAAGCCTGCCCCTTTCAACATTATTCGCCTCTCTGCCTACCTGTGTATGACCTCGCTTCGAACCAAGGAAAACCCCCTTCGTGTGAAAGTCCGCACGAAGCACCAACGTAAACAAGGAAGTAAAACTGGACTACGTCACCACCGGCTCACGTCATCAAGGAATTCTCTTCTGATCAGAAACAGCCTAAAAAGGTTAGTGTTTTTATTTAAGATAAAAACATCTACCTGTTCAAGCCCTGTCACTAATATTTTAATCTCTTGTGCAGAACTCAAGTTACCGGTGACGATCAAGACCCATTCCAGTTTCCTGTTTCTTAATAAAATTGTTAAAACTTCTCCAGTGTTCAGTTTATTAGTGAAACTCAAAAACGCAGTCTTGACATCAGCTCCAGTTCTAAATGGAGGTTTTACAAACATTTCCATTCCCTTAAGGTTAAAATGACTCTCTCTTTTTTTGTTTTACACATTTAAATTGAATATTTGGGGTAATATTTTTTACAAGCTTTATACAAGACTTGTAAAATACTATATTCAACCTAATCATAAAATTTTAATAATTTCAACTGATTAAATAATATATTTGTTGGGTGACCATAGCACTTCCTACTAATAATTCTTATAGCTCTTTTATGGGGGATGTAATTGTTATGCATGCTTTCCCCCAAACTTCAATACAGTAGATTAAATATGGAACATTCATTACATTATACAATACAGTATACAGTATACTGTATTCAAGATTCAAGATTCAAGAGCTTTTATTAACATTGCACCAATTTTCACAGATACAGCGTAATTATTCACTTCACTTCCGCCTCTCGACAGAGCAAGTCGCATATCTTTTTGCTCCTACCCTCCCTAAGTTTTCCTCTTCCTGCTTGCTTTTTGTCTCGTCCGTGATTCTTCAGCGCTCACTCGAACCAATTTGCGATGGATTTAATAAATTGGGCTGTTTCATCTATAGATAAGATTTTTTCCACGAAGCGAACCGGGCCAGGAGAAGCGGTTTGCCCCTCTGACACGCATGCTGTCGGATACATCATGGACTCGTGGGGACAGTGGCAGCCAATGTGTCTGACCGTCCTGTCTGTCGAAGACGTGGAAGATTTGTGGATTATTGGAATATTGGTGGCAGCTGCTCTGTTTTTTGGCGTGAGCGGAGCTGTCTGTTACTGGAAGATCAGGAAGACTGCGGCAGCTATCGGCGCACTGGCCAAACTTCCTGATCAGCAAGAGACTCTGACCCGGGCCGTGAGCTCCTCAACCCAGCTGTTGTACGAGCTGAACCGCACTATGGGAGCGGCGGTAGACCACCGTGGATCTGCTGTGCGTTTTGGGACTCGTTTACAGCCGCCCGGCATTAATCAGGGCACGGATGGGGGTTCGTAGCTTCGGAAACTCATTTGATTCGGCGATTTTGGACCTGAACAGCACCTGGACTCTGGAAGGCTGCAATCAAAAGAACACTGTGGCCTGGATTGAAGATAAACAATAACTATCTAGTCTAGTTTCTGCACGACCTTGGAAAACAAGAAGGCTGTGTCTGGGAACTCCTCTCCTGGAGTGTAGCTGAGAGACACTGCTGACCCCCCCCCAGAGATCTCTGTGTGTGGCTCGGAGGCGCCGAGCTGAGACAACTGCTGAACTGTGCTATCTGAATGTTGCTCACAGACTCTTGATCTCCTTGCATGTCGTCAAATCTGCAACAATGTCTTGTCTGAATGTGCTTTTGCTGATAGAGTTTTTGGGACTTTATCATAGAGTGTCTTAAGACAATCTTTGATAGACTCTTTTTTGAATATCACAAATGATACCTATTGTGTTTCTCCTTTTTCCATACCTGTTGACCTTCATCTGGAGACGGATGAGCGCGGCCGTACAGAAGAACATGTGGTACACATGTCATGTGTTTGGAAATGCTGCAGCTTAGCATACTTCTCCCTCTTCTGGATGACTGTGCTTACATAATCACGTTGTATTAATTAATTGGTGCAATGTTAATCAATAAATCTCTTATCTCTTATCTCTCTCTCTTATGTATTCACAGTCATCCAGGAGTGTGAAAAGCTGCTGCCTTATCAAAACACATGACATGTTCTTCAGCGCGGCCTCTCTCATCCGTTCTGGATGAAGGTCAAAGGTGGGAAAACAGGGAAAGAAACCATGGGGGTTACAGCGTTGATATTAAAAAAAATGAATCACATTTTGTCTGCAAGACACCGCATGATCCAGTAAAAACCATATCATAAGCACATTTAGGACAGTTACATGTTGCATGTTGAGACTGAGGCAGGGAGGCTCTGTCCATGATATTCCGGATGGCTCCGATAACTCTCATAGAAAAGTTCTCCGGGGGGGGTAGCAGACAAGACAAGAACAGCTTTTTCCACAGTAGCCACGTCTCAGGAGAGATTAGATATCCAGCCTTTTCCAAGGCTGTTTCCAAGGGAGCCAGATAAGAATTACAAATATTTTCACTTCAGGCACACATTGTAATTTCTGTGGCCTTCAGTCTGTAAGGGCGATTCTGTTTCATATGATCCAATTCGGGACTTTTTCCACTGATCCAAGCTCTGACCTCAGATGTTGACCACAGCTGACCAGAGTCCCAATCCGAGGGTGATCTGTTCACCCTCTGGATAAGCTCGCAAACAGCTGATTTCTGATGTTGACCACAGCTGACCAGAGTCCAAATCCGTGGGTGATCTGTTTCACCCTCTGGATGAGCTCACAAACAGCTGATTTCTGATGTTGACCACAACGTCCAGAGTCCAAATCCGTGGGTGATCTGTTCACCCTCTGGATAAGCTCGCAAACAGCTGATTTCTGATGTTGACCACAACGTCCAGAGTCCAAATCCGTGGGTGATCTGTTTCACCCTCTGGATAAGCTCACAAACAGCTGATTTCTCGAGGTCACGGCGCAGACCAGACGTCGGGTGCTCCAGGCAGTTAAGTCCTGCTGAAGTCTCCCCCTTTTGCGATAGACCAGTGCTCCACAAACGCCAAAAAAGCAAAGCGCTGCCATCATAATCCAATATAATCCAAGATGCTTCACCTCCCCAGAGCAATCCCAGGAATCCACGGAATCCATGGCGGAATCCATGGCGTATCCTCCGTCACTCTGTGAGGGTGGAAAGGCTCCCCTTGTGCCTTCTTCTGTAGAGATCTTGTTTGTAGAATCGAATGCCCAAACCTCCAATCCATCTTAATTTGCGTTCGAGGTGCTTAGCTGAGGAGCTGCCAGCAGCAGGGGGGGGAGGACAGGAGAGGGAAGAGGTTGCGACTGCCTCCGTCGAGAGCAAGGTTGGAAAAAAACAAACAAAGCTTTGTCATTCAAAAACTATTTTACTTTATACAGTAATGCTGTTGATTTTTTTTTATTCTTGAGTAATTTACATGAGATTTCAATGTCAGTTTCTCATCAATAACGACCCCCCCCCCATTAAGTATGTATCCATATTTTAAGCAAAATGAGCAGCAATAAAAATATTTCACTTTTAAAATATCATCTTTTTTGGGGTGGGGGGGCACTCTTGAGTTTGACACGTGCTGTAGGGGAACTCATCAGCATATCAAGGAAAAACAACAGAAAACACAACAGAATGAATATTAAAGGAATCATTAAGTTGCTTATTATTTATTCATTATGTTTTGTACTTACTTTTACCTAAGGCTTGTCCTGACTGCCCAACACATCAGAGCCCTGCAGGATCAATACATTTCACAGGTCACTCTGTTACAAACATAAATTAATCAGTCAAAATGATTTTTATTGACAGAGGCTGCACAGAGCAGCGCTCTCATTGTTTCTCCACTGTTTGCTCACATGCACAGGGATTTTTAGGTTCCGTCTTCATGCTTTCATAACACGAGGTGTGTGCGAACAGCACGGGTGATTAATATCTGCTGCCACATGCAGCCACTGTAGCTGCAACAAATGCTATGAAAGAGAAATTGGTCCTCCTCATTGATTCTCTCCTGCCTGCACCTGGATCAATGTTCATACACTCTAATGAAAATAAAGTCAACTGCTGCCGTAAGAGAGGAGAATTTGCTGAATGACTCTTTTTTGTGTGTTAAGACGTGCAGCAGGATTTTATAATCTCACACATGTGAAACACAGCACAGCACTGTGAGACCTGCTGTGCCTTGAGCTGTTGGACTTCCTGAAGGAACTGTGGGTGCACAGCGTGATGAGATGCAGAAAGCCAGGAGAAACAACTTCCTCTAGTGGCCAACGGCGTTCTGTAGTGCCAGAGCTCTCCTGCAGGTTCAGGCTTCACCGATCAAGCAACACAAGAGAATGAAAGCTGCATTACTGCTGAGATTAGCTTCATGTTCCTCGTCGTCAACATTTGCTTTATTTGTTACCAGAAAACTGTTACTGTGGGCTCCTGACAAAAAATAACAATCAGGGACTTTCTGTGAGGGTCTCATTCAGCATCTGGACAAATCTAAAAATATGATTAAAAAAAACTACATTATGAATGAACATTAAAAATATAGGGTGGGGATTGAAATAATATGGCTTATTTATGATAGGACTTGCCTGACAGGGCTTACAATGTTTTAGAGTTTATTGTTTAATTATGTATACTTTTTGTATGGATGTATGGATGGATGTATGGATGATGTATGATGTATGTATGTATGTATGTATGTATGTATGTATGTATGTATGTATGTATGTATGTATGTATGTATGTATGTATGTATGTATGTATGTATGTATGTATGTATGTATGTATGTATGTATGTATGTATGTATGTATGTATGTATGTATGTATGTATGTATGTATGTATGTATGTATGTATGTATGTATGTATGTATGTATGTATGTATGTATGTATGTATGTATGTATGTATGTATGTATGTATGTATGTATGTATGTATGTATGTATGTATGTATGTATGTATGTATGTATGTATGTATGTATGTATGTATGTATGTATGTATGTATGTATGTATGTATGTATGTATGTATGTATGTATGTATGTATGTATGTATGATGATGGATGGATGGATGGATAATGGATGGATGGATGGATGGATGGATGGATAATTGGATGGATGGTGGATGGATGGATAATTGGATGGTGGTGGATGGATGGATAATTGGATGGTGGTGGATGGATGGATAATTGGATGGTGGTGGATGGATAATTGGATGGATGGATGGATGGATAATTGGATGGATGGATAATTGGATGGATGGATGGATGGATAATTGGATGGTGGTTGATAGATGCAGGATGGATGGATGGATAATTGGATGGATGGATGGATAATTGGATGGATGGATGGATGGATAATTGGATGGATGCATGCATGGATAATTGGATGGATGCATGCATGGATAATTGGATGGATGCATGCATAGATAATTGGATGGATGCATGCATGGATGGATGGATGGATGGATGCATGCATGGATGGATGGATGGATGGATGCAATGTCCCAAAGATCCATCTCTGCCTGATGCTCTCAACAAGTTTTATGCATGCTTTGAAGACCCAAACAGACCACCCAGCACCAGACTCACCTCACCACCGGATGAAGAGCGTCTCAGCGTGACCTCAGCAGAAGTAAGGAGTACTTTCAGGAGGATCAACCCTCACAAAGCAACCGGCCCAGACAACATCCCCGGCAAAGTACTGAATGAATGTGTCGATCAGCTCTGCGAGGTGCTGGCCGACATCTTTAACACCACACTTGCCCTGGAGACAGTTCCCACCTGCCTGAAGACCACCACCATCATCCCAGTTTCAAAGAGCTCCACAGTGACTGGTCTGAATGACTATTGGCCAGTGGCCCTCACCATGATAGTTGCTAAATGTTTCTAAAAACTGGTCATGACCCACATCAAAACATCCATCAACATCAACGAGGACCCTCATCAGTATGCATACTGTGAGAACCGATCAACAGAGGACGCCATCTCCTCTGTGGTCCACATTGCTCTCACCCACCTGGAGCAGAAGGACTCTCACGTCCATATGCTCTTTGTGGACTTCACATCTGCCTTTAACACCATGATCCCCCAAACTCTGATAGACAAACTATCCACACTTGGACTAAGCCCCTCCATTTGTAACTGGGTACTAGACTTTTTAACAAACAGACCACAGTCAGTGAGGATCCACAACTTCTCCTCCTCCACCATAACCCTCAGCACTGGCTCTCCTCAAGGATGTGTGTTGAGCCCTCTCCTGTTCACTCTGCTCACATATGATTGTGCAGCCACCCATCCAGGCTGTCATATTGTAAAGTTTGCAGATGATACAGCTGTGGTGGATGCAACACAAACAACAATGGGCCTCATTCATGAACCGTTCGTACGCACAGATTTGTGCTTAAACTGTGCTTACGAGTGATTTAGGATCATTTGTGGCATCCAACAATATTTTCGTATCCTAGGATTTTTTTCAGATACGAACAAAATCTACGTGTGGTCCGGACCTGTCGTATATTTTACGAACAGTAGTCTGCTGGCCTTTTCTCCACTAATAACCTCATATTTCGTTATTTAGAGAATATTTAGAGCATAAAAACAATTAAATGCAACGACACATATTGGTTAAATTAAAATGAAGCGGCTTCAAACCCCCCCCCCCGCACCCCCGCCCCTCGTCCACCACCGCGCCACCTGCGCGTGGGCGCCCGTGCCCCGGGGTTAATAAAAATCACGCACCACCACGCCATGCGCCACCCTCGGCGCGACCACCTCCAGCCGTGCCACGCTCAGCGCGACCACCTCCAGCCGTGCCACGCTCAGCGCGACCACCTCCAGCCGTGCCACGCTCAGCGCGACCACCTCCAGCCGTGCCACGCTCAGCGCGACCACCTCCAGCCGTGCCACGCTCAGCGCGACCACCTCCAGCCGTGCCACGCTCAGCGCGACCACCTCCAGCCGTGCCACGCTCAGCGCGACCACCTCCAGCCGTGCCACGCTCAGCGCGACCACCTCCAGCCGTGCCACGCTCAGCGCGACCACCTCCAGCCGTGCCACGCTCAGCGCGACCACCTCCAGCCGTGCCACGCTCAGCGCGACCACCTCCAGCCGTGCCACGCTCAGCGCGACCACCTCCAACCCGTGCCACTCACGGCGCGAGCACCTCCTCCTGCTGTCATGTCGGCACAACATTCCTTGACCACCTCCTGACCACCTGCTGTCCGTGCTGCGGCGAGACGTTTTTCTGAAGCCATTTTCAGATCAAACCATTTATTCTTGATGTCTGATACAGTATGACCCACGGGAGAACATGCACCATATTAATATGAAGTGAACTGTAGTTTCGAGACACTTTAAACAACATGTCCTCATCCCTACTCGTCATATATAAAATGCTTCTGTTCAAGAACACATCCGACACTTGCGGGGGGGGAGCGGGAGCGGGGGGGGTAGCAGTGCGCGACCACCTCCAGCCGTTCTGAGCAGAACTCAGAGCGTAAAGTTCTTCTTTTTACTTCTTGAGTTTGAATGAATGGACACTTCCTGCTGTCAGAGGCAGGAAACTAGATCCTTATATGGTGTTTTGAGGGGTGGAATTTATGTAAATGACATTTCCGCGGGCACGCGCAGCTGATTAGAACAGGTGGGATTCATCATGTTTACGCAGCCATTTACACACGTTTCCTCATCATAGAAGAGTTTGTTGGATCTGACGTGGCATGTTCTTACGAACGCTTCGTAAGAACAAAAGTAGGAGAAACGTAGGATTAGAATACGAACAGTTTCATGAATGAGGGCCATTGAGTCCAGCTACAGGCAGGAGGTGGAACACAATAAAACCAACTAACAGAACTCCTGTTAAGTCTGGATGGATGATGATGGATGATGATGGATCGGTTTGATGGATGCAGGTTGATGATGATCAGCTCAACACATTTTCATCAGCAGCAGCTGAACCTCTGTTTCTTGAAGAGTGGACTCACAACTCTTCCATAATGGCTTCCATGTGTTTAACAAAAGATGACATGTTGTTGTTGTTGTAACAGGGGACATACGTCACACTATCCATTCAAAGGAAGCTGGACTCAGTTTCCACGTGCAGCAACAGTTTCCTCCTCCAAACTTCCCATCAGTAAAACTCTGAGCCAATCAGGGGGCAGCGCTTCCTGGATGCCGTCACTCCCTCGCTTCTCATTGGCTGACGACTGACATTATTATTCCAGCTGTTTCAAACCCCCCCCCCCCCCACCACCACCATAAAGACAAGTACATAAACTGACAATGCGCACAACCAGCGGGAAAG
>JBBPBX010030592.1:0-20776 GCA_038048925.1 Garcialebias charrua
AGAAGTATTAATGTTTTTCTGACTAAATGTTTATCAATTTTTATGTTAAGAATTAATGCTTAATGCAACACTTGTGAGAAAAAACATTTTAGTTTAGTGTCAAGATGTTTCATTAAAGCCTTGAAGTGGGGGGTTTTGTGTGGCTTTGCTTCAAGGGCCCGTCCTTCTTCGAAGAACTGGTCTTTGATGGAATGAATGCATATCACCCATCTCACTTCAAGCCTTGCAGTTCTTCTGAAAGGGAGTTAGGCAAATAAATATTCACAGCCAATTTTGTAAGCTGGCAAACTGACTATTTTATCAAATTTAAGTGTATTCATTAAAACTGACCATATACTTAGTGTCAGGTTGACTTTTTACAGGCAGCTTTTGCTTTGAAGACACTGATTACTGTATGTGGAAGAGGTACGGGCCCTACTCTTTTTCACATATAACTTTGTCTTTATTGGCAAAAGATGCAACAATCTAGTCAAAATAACAAATGTTATCCCTCACCCGTGCCTTGCACCGACTCACACAAAAACATGTTTGTGTTAAGATGAGAGTGAAGTCATTATAGACACGCACGCACACGCACCACGCATACACATTCACACACCTCAAAGGTATAAAATAGGAGGCGCTCGGATGGATTTCTGAGGTCTGCCGTGGGTCTGATCAACGCCCGGTTTTGCATTGAAGAAAATATCTCCCACTGAACGAAGAGGCCTCCTCGTTTGTATCAACGGTGAGAGTTTTGATCTTTTTATTTCAATGCCTTTTTCTGAGTGTGTGTGAAAGCTTGAAGGCTTTGCTGTTGTTCGTGGCGGGGTTTAAAATTGATGCTTAGCCCTAGCAAATAACAGTATGTGTTGTTTTGAGCATTTTTATGCTTTGCAGAGTTTCATTGTATCTGTGGCAACTTTTTATTAAAGCATACTGAAGTACACAGTTCTGAGAGTGTGTTTTCATTGTACCGACCTTTTTCCCGAGTCCTGCACATTTAAAATAAAATATCATAAGACACGTCTGCAAACCAAACTACCATGGAGCAGATTTTGGCCGAATTAAAATCTGTGTCTTCCAGGGTAAATGGAATGGATGAAAAGGTTGGCGCACGTCTCGATGGCATTGATGGCACTCTGAGTGAGATAAAAGTATCCATTACCTCTGTGGAGGACTCCCTCTCGTCTTTGGCCAGTCGAGCGTCACAGCTGGAGAAGCGCGTAGAGGAGGCTGAGGAAAGGATTTCTGCTGCGGAGGACCGCTCGGAGGACCACAGCTCTCGTTTAGCCTCCATGGAAAAGACGGTGGAGCGTCTCTTGCTGAAAGTGGATGATTTGGAGAACCGTGGTCGCCGCAAGAACGTGAAGATCATCAATCTTCCCGAAGGGACGGAGGGTTCTGTCCCCTTGGTGGATTTCCTCCAGTCAACTCTTCCAGCTCTGGTTGGTCTTCCTCCCGACTTCCCTTCGCTGGAGATCGAGCGGGCCCACCGGGCTCTGGCCCCCACCCCCGACCAGGGCAAGCCTCCGAGGAGTGTGCTGGTTCGGTTTGTGAAATTTCCACAGCGGGAGGCTGTTCTTAGAGCTGCTTTGAAGAAACGGGATATCCAACATGGCGGCTCCCAGCTGCGCTTCTACCCCGATTTGTCCTCCGAGGTCCTGCGTAAACGACGTGAGTTTGACACCGTGAGGAGAGCGCTGGCTCAGCTTAATAAGTACCGTGGATTCGCTTATCCAGCTCGCCTCCGGTGTCTGCATGAGGGTCGGATTCGCCTTTTTGACACTCCGGAGTCGGCTACTTTGTTTCTGGACTCGATTAAGTAAGGTAACTTTTCGTTCTCTATTGCTTTTCCTGTTCTTGATGACGAAGTAGAAAGTCGGACATCTTGCTCAGTTCTCTCTGACTATTCCATCTTTTTCACATTAAGTTCTGGACTATGAAAACATGTTTAAACAAAGAATCATTTCATTTCATACATTTTAGGGTGCGTTGGACTATATTATGGCATTTAAATGCTCTCTCTTTTTTCTATTATAGAGACTGGACACAGAAAAATAATTTCATTTTATTTCATACATTTTAGGGCGTGTCGAACTATATTATAGCATTTAAATGCTTTCTGTTCTATTGCAGAGACTGGAAGCGAATAGAGATAAGGCAATGCGTGCTGGTACTGGACTTTTTTTCGCTTACCCATGCATCATTATTTCACTTTATTAATATTTCTATATTTTTGTACACATCTTATTTTCCTAGTTTTTTATTTAATGTAGAGAGGACAGTAGGTGGATAATATTTATCCTGGGGCATTGATGCGGTTTTTGGGTGTCCTGTTTGTTTCTGTGATCACACTGTTTAGATATAGCTTTGTTAAGTTAAACTTAGGTTTTATAGTGACTTCTTTTGGGATGTTTTTTTCCTGCCAATTGGGGGCAGGATGTGGGTGGGTATGTGCTGTTTGTCATGGGGTTTTGTCTTGTTTTGTTTGTAGCTGCTCCACAATAATTCTGGTTTTCTCCCCTTCATGTTTCCTTTTGGTCTCAGTACTTCATCCATTTTCTTTTAATATCATTTATTGTACGTTAAGTCAGTATGCCTCGGCCACTTAGTCTCATTTCCTGGAATGTCCAGGGACTAGGTCATGTAATTAAGAGGAAGAAAATTTTGACTTTTTTAAAAAAACAGCAAGTTGATATTGCACTCCTCCAGGAGACTAGGCTATCTGATATGGAACATCTAAAACTAAAAAGAGATTGGGTGGGCAATGTTTATTTTTCTTCTCACCCGCAGAACAAAAAGGGCTCAGCCATCCTCATTAATAAGAAACTCCCCTTTACTTTGGTGTGTGAGGAAAGAGATTTGGAAGGTAGATTTATTCTGATTAAGGGTTTAATTGCTGGCCAATCTATAACCATACTTAACGTTTATGCCCCTAACAATGATTCACCTAATTTCATTTCGCAAATAATTTTACTGTTTAATCAGCATTGTGACGGTCTGGGCTTGCTGGCGGGCGACTTCAATTGCATAATGAATGCGGGTTTAGACAAATCCTCCTCGGCACCTGTATCCAACCCTAAAGCCTCCTCTGCTCTTAGAGAACTAGGTTCAGACATTGGGCTGATCGATGTGTGGCGTCAACTGAACCCTAAAGTAAAAGACTACTCTTTTTATTCACATCCTCATAACTCATACTCTAGAATTGATTATTTTTTTATCCCAAAAAGTTATTTACACTCTGTTCTGTCTTGCTCTATGGGTTCAATTGCCCTTTCAGATCATGCCCCTATTTATTTACAACTTGATTCCGCTTTTAATACTGTGAGGACTCCCATCTGGAGATTTAATACCTCGTCCCTGAACAATAACCCTTTTTGCACCTTTGTTAAGAATGGTCTTTTACAGTATTGGTCTGACAATGAATTCTCCCCAGTTTCTTCTGCCATGATTTGGGATGCGGCCAAGGCCACCCTACGAGGGCAGCTCATCTCTTACAGCGCTTTTCAGAAAAGAGTTCTGGAGGAAAATAGAAAAAAACTGGAGAATGAGGTGTCTAGGTTGGAACATATACATAAACAGTTTCCTACATCAGGGAATCTCAAGACTTTAATCGCTGCTAGAACAAAACTAAATATGGACCATACTCGCCATGCCCAGAAGCTGTTACTTTATACTAAACAGAAATATTACGAATTTGGTAATAAGTCAAGCCGTTTGCTTGCCTATCAATTAAAGAAACAAATTAATGATCGTTCTATTAACAGGATAAGAACATGTAATGGGGACGTTACTTGTGATCCATCTGCTATTAATAACACCTTCAAGGATTTTTATAAAACTCTCTACACGGCTGGTAAAACCGAGTCAGATATTGGTTCCTATTTAGATAGTATTCCCCTGCCCTCAATTTCAGAAGAGGCTGGCTCTGCCCTTGATGCTGCCTTTACACCTGAGGAGGTCTGGATGGCAATCCAATCGATGCCGAACGGAAAGTGTCCTGGTCCAGATGGATTCCCACTGGAATTTTATAAGAAATTCTGGCCGGAGATCCATCCCATACTTTTACCTGCCATAAACGATATATTAGTAGAAGGGGTTCCTCCGTCCTGGAATTTGGCCTCCATCAGTTTATTGCTGAAGAAAGATAAAAATCCCTTGGATTGCACATCTTATAGACCTATCAGTCTCCTTAATGTTGACTACAAAATTGTTGCAAAGGCGCTGGCACGGAGACTAGAAAAAATTCTTCCAACTATAATAAACCCTGATCAGACGGGTTTTGTGAAATCTAGATATGGAACAGATAATGTGCGTCGTACACTGAATGTCATTCATTATCTTAATCAGCATAAAGACCCTGCTCTGATTGTCTCTCTCGATGCAGAAAAGGCCTTTGATCGGGTAGAATGGCCCTTCTTATTCTCTGTCTTACAGAAATTTGGGATGGGGCCTAATTTTATTAACTTGATTAAAGCCTTTTATTCCAATCCAGTGGCCATGGTAAACACTAACGGTTTTCTGTCGGATGGTTTTCCTGTTCAGAGGGGTTGTAGACAGGGGTGTCCCCTGTCACCTTTGTTGTTTACGTTGTTCATTGAACCTTTAGCGGAGATTATTAGATCCAGCACAGACATATCTGGAATCAGAATAGGTGGAGATAACCATGTGATTTCTCTTTTTGCGGATGATGTCCTTTTATACTTGAAAAACCCAGATATATCAATCCCGGCGGTACTTAGCTCCATAGATAGGTTTGGTGCACTTTCAGGTTATAAGATTAATTTGGGTAAGTCTGTTGCTTCTCCTTTCAATATTCCTCAAGATATGGTGCTTCAGTCTACCTTTCATATGTCTGAAAAAGGGTTCAAATATTTAGGCATCCATATCACTCCTGCATTGAAAGACTTATTCTCATCAAACTACTCCCCCCTAGTTCTGAACATTAAGAATGATCTATCGAAATGGTCTACTTTACCTATGTCACTTCTAGGTAGGGTTAATACAATAAAAATGAATATTCTCCCTCGTTTAAATTATTTATTTCAAAACCTCCCTTGTTACTTGTCCCTCACATTCTTTAAATCCCTTAATTCTCACATTTCTCGTTTCATTTGGAACAATAAGCATCCACGAATTAGGTTTTCCACGCTTACTAAACCCAAACATTCGGGAGGTTTGTCTCTACCCAATATGCAGCTTTATTACTGGTCCGCTCAGCTTAAAACTATGTCAGACTGGTTTTCTAGTAGAGACAACTGTTTATGGCTTGATCTTGAATCTTTATCATGCAGTCCTAGAAGGTTAAGCTCCCTCCCCTTTATCAATAACTTAGATCAATTGGATACAGTAAAGGAAAATGTGGTAGTTTACAGTACTTTATTAGCCTGGCAAGACATAAAGAAATACCTGAACATCCCTTCATTTATCTCGATTCGATCCCCTCTGACTTTAAACCCAGACCTACCAATTTCCGTTAGAAGTATTGGCTTACTGAATTGGTCTTCTTCTGGTCTGACTGATTTTTCTGATCTTTTGATTTCTGGATCTATTAAATCATTTAATCAAATCAGGGATGAGAGTAACATTCCTCAAAAAGATTTTTATAAATACCTTCAAATACGGCATTTTATGGAGTCGTTGTTTAGGTCTAATGCTTTTCGTAGGGAGTTGACGGATCTGGAAAATACTCTGGTTTCAACCAAATCCCCCAAGGGTCTGATCTCTAAGTTCTATGTATCCTTACTTAGCTCTGAACCATCAAGTTTTGACTCTGTCAAGCGGCTGTGGGAACAGGATCTGGAGGTGAAATTTAGTTCTTCAGATTGGCTTAAGATTTGCAAAGGAACTTTTCCTCAATGTACTTCTATTTCTATACATGAGCAAAATTTTAAATTATTTTACAGATCTTACTATACCCCTGTTCGTCTTCAGAGAATGTTCCCCGACCGCTCCAACTTGTGCTGCAAATGTTTGAAGCATAGAGGTACTTTTTTCCACCTGTTCTGGTCATGTGACTTAATGCAGACTTTTTGGAAGGGCATCCATTCAGTGACTGAGAAGATTTTGGGTGGTTGCTTTTCTTTATCTCCTAAATTTTATCTTCTAAATGTCTTCCCTAATCATTTGGACGCACAGTCTAAATCTTTGTTTACAATTCTTTGCTTTCTTGCCAAGAAGTGTATTTTGCTACAATGGATTTCACCACATCCCCCCACAGTAAACATGTGGCTCACGCAGATATCTGCCATCCTTCCATTAGAAAAGCTGACCCATGATCTTAATCACAAATCAGATGTATTTCTGACATTATGGGGTCCTCTTGAGTCTTTCCTGCTTGGTTCCTAGGATTTTAGTATTTAATTATGTTGTATAGCTCTATTTGTTCTTGTTGTTTTTTATTTTTTATTTTATTATTGCTGTTCCTCGTTTATTTTGATGGCTGTAAGGCGATATCGACTGGAGGAAGAGTCTGAGACCTTAATTCTTGTTTATGTGGAGTATTTTGTTGTAGTTCTGTTTTTGTATGTGGGTATGTGTGTGTGTGTGTGTGTATATGTAGACAGCACAGGGTTTTTCTTGTTTTTTTGTTGTTGTTGTGTTGTAAGTAATTGAAAATCAATAAAAAAATAAAAAAAAATAAAAAAATAAAATGCATAACGGATTACAAAGGCAAGAACAAACAATGCCCCAGGGACCCATCTCTGCCGGATGCCCTCAATAAGTTTTATGCACGTTTTGAAGATCCAAACAGACCAGCTAGCACCAGACTCACCTCATCACCAAATGAAGAGCACCTCAGAGTGACCGCAGCAGAAGTGAGAGGCAGTCTCAGAAGGATCAACCCTCATAAAGCAACCGGACCAGACAACATCCCAGGGAAAGTTCTGAAGGAATGTGCGGACCAGCTCTGTGAGGTGCTGGCTGACATCTTCACCACCTCACTTTCACTGGAGTCAGTTCCCACCTGCCTGAAGACCGCGACCATCATCCCAGTCCCAAAGAGCTCCACAGTGACTGGTCTGAATGACTATAGACCGGTGGCTCTCACCCCGATAGTCGCTAAATGTTTTGAGAAACTGGTCATGTCCCACATCAAGACAACCGTCAACATCAACGAGGACCCTCATCAATATGCATACCGCGAGAACCGATCAACAGAGGACGCCATCTCCTCTGTGGTCCACACTGCTCTCACCCACCTGGATCAGAAGGACTCATACGTGCGCATGCTCTTTGTGGACTTCACATCTGCCTTCAACACCATGATCCCCCAAACTCTGATAGACAAACTATCTACACTTGGACTAAGCCCCTCCATTTGTAACTGGGTACTAGACTTCTTAACAAACAGACCACAGTCCGTGAAGATCCACAACTTCTCCTCCTCCACCATAACCCTCAGCACTGGCTCTCCCCAAGGATGTGTGCTGAGCCCTCTTCTGTTCACTCTGCTCACATATGATTGTACAGCCACACATCCAGGCTGTCATATTGTTAAGTTTGCAGATGATACAGCGGTGGTGGGATGCATCACAGATAATGATGAATCCAGCTACAGACAGGAGGTGGAACATCCTGGAGAGCTGGTGCAAAGAGAATAACCTTCACATGAATGTGAAGAAGACGAAGGAGATGATTGTGGACTTCAGAAGGAACAAACACACCCACACCCCACTGAACATAGGTGGATCTGCAGTGGAAGTGGTCTCCAGCTACAAATACTTGGGTGTACACTTGAATGATAACCTCAGCTGGAGCAACAACACCACCAGCCTGATCAAGAAAGGTCATCAGAGACTACTTCCTCAGACGGCTGAGACGAGCTGGTCTGAGCAGCCCAGTCCTCACCTCCTTCTACAGGTGTGCAGTGGAGAGCATCCTGTGCTCCAGCATCAACGTGTGGCATGGAGGCTGCACAGTTGCAGAGAGGAAAGCTCTACAGAGAGTGGTGAAGGCTGCACAGAAGTCTGTTGGAGTCAGTCTCCCCACCATCACAGACATTTACACCTCCAGATGCAGGAAAAGAGCCACCTGCATCATGAAAGACCTCACTCACCCAGCACACTCACTCTTTGCCCCACTCCCCTCAGGACGGAGGTTGAGGAGCATCAAATGTAGAACCACTAGACTGAGGAACAGCTTCTACCCTGAGGCTGTTAGACTCATGAATGAATAAATAAAAATAAAATAAAAATAAACACTGCAAAATATCACATCATGCTGATGCTGATCTGTTTTCTTGTTGCTGTGTTCATCTGTGACCATCTGCTCATACAGACTCATGTTCGTGCTGCTGTTTATAATGATGTTTTTCCACTATATTAGGGCTTAGTGTATTACTAGTTGATGTTTTTCTTAGTTAATTCTAGATGTTATTACTGTTTTTCTCTTGCATTTGTTGTTGGATGTAACTGGGACCCCGTGTACATAATCTCGTTTTCATCACATGTACCACATGCGGTGCAAATGACAATAAAGACTCTCTGACTCTGACTCTGACTCTGACTTCTCTCTTTTGCACTCACGTAAGCACTCGTCAATGGCAACCGCCAGGTCCACAAGTTTGTCAAACCCCTCTGGCTCGTCCTGAGCCGTGATTTGTTCCTTAATAATTTCAGACAGGGAGTGCAGAAAGGTACCTGTTAAGGTAGATTTGTTCCAAGTCGTCCGGGCAGTGAGGATGCGGAACTCGAGGGCGTGTTTTGCGACAGTTCGTCGGCCCTGACATAATCCTAGAAGTCATTTTACGGCATTGGGTTCTCGAATGGGAAGGTCAAAAACTCTTCGAAACTCTCTGAGAAACAACTCAAAAAGCACAAAATCTAGATTACGGGATGTAAATATGAATTGGCCCACCTGAGAGCGTCACCCTTGAGCTGACTGACAAAGTAAGTGATCTTGGCAAAACTTGCAGCGTAAAGTTGAGGTGATCCCTTGAATATGAGATTACACTGGAGGAAGAACCCTCCACAGTGGTCAGGATCTCCTTAGAAATATTCAGAGGGTTTAACCATTATCTGTTGAGATGAGGCGCCGGACGCATGTTCCGTCCTGGGAGAACTCAATGTTGGTGAAGCGGAGGAAGCTGCGGGGGGAAAAGAGGTGAGTTCTTGTTTTAAGGCAAGGATCATACCTCCAAGCTCCTACATGTTCTGCTGGGAGGTTAACTGTTACGTGAGGACTTGTTAGAGCATCTCTAATTTATCAATGTGCTCTACCTGGAAAGAGGAAGCCTGCTCGTCCATGGTCTCGTTCTGGGAATTGTCTGGCTGGAGTATTTCTGTTAAGACTCGAGGAACCCAGAGTGGTACGAAACCACAAAGACAAGACAAGACTCAAAGATTCAATTGACAGTGTTCATTATTTACAGAGCTTAGATCATCAGCTGGAGCCCTGAGGAGGAAGGAGAGGGTCAGAGGGTTCTGGCTGGTGGATTTGAGAAGAAGATATTGGCCCTCATGCACGAACATGTTCGTATTTTTATCCTAAATTTCTCCTACTTTTGTTCGTACGAAGCGTTCGTGCGAACATGCCACATCAGATTCAAAAAACTCTTCTATCCACAGGAAAAGTGTGTAAACGAGCTGCGTAAATTTAATGAATCCCACTTGTTCTATCCACCTGCGCGTGCTCGCGGAAAGGTCATTTACATATTTCCCACCCATCAAAACACCATACAGGTAGTCCCCGACTTACGAGTGCTCTTACTTACGAGGTCCCGGACTTACGAGTATGCATCTCATAAAAAAAAAAAAAAATTTTTTTTTTTTTTTTTTTTAAATAAATGAATACATGTACAGTACTGGACAGTCACCAAGCACTTAGCCTATCCTAACACAGTTTTTAAAGATGAAGGAATGAGTTGAATTGTCTCCCTTTCACATAAAGGGAGCTAGCTCCCTTTATGGGAATGGAGCCTGCAGGGAGGAGGGAGACAATTCAACTGACTCCTTAACTGTGTTAGGATAGGCTAAGTGCTTGGTGACTGTACAGTACTGTACATTTATCTATTTATAAATAAAAAACAATAAAAAATACTGTATATACAGTACTGTATATTTTTAATAAATAAATGTACAGTACTGTACAGTCACCAAGCACTTAGCCTATCCTAACACAGTTTTTAAAGATGAAAGAGTCAGTTGAATTGTCTTTCTCCTCCCTGCAGGCTCCACCAAGGAAAGGGAAAGGGAGACAATTCAACTCATTCTTTCATCTTTAAAAACTGTGTTAGGATAGGCTAAGTGCTTGGTGACTGTCCAGTACTATACATGTATTCATTTATTTAAAAAAAAAACTTTAAAAAGTTTAAAAAAAATATATATATATATATTTTTTTTTTTTACTATGTGATCCTACTTACGAATTTTTGACATACGAGCGCCCCCTAGGGACTGAACTCGCTCGTAAGTCGGGGACTACCTGTATAAGGCCACGTTTCCTGCCTTTTGACAGCAGGAAGTGTCCATTCATTCAAAATCAAGAAGTAAAAAGAAGAACTTCACGCGTTCGGAGATTGAAGTTCTGCTCTCAGTCGCGCTGTGGCGCACCGCTACCCCCCCCCCCCCGCAAGTGTCGGATGGTCAAATATTTTTAATTTTAGTGTAAACAACTGTGTTACATTATAGTTTCACTTATTCAGAAGAGCGCACCGCTACCCCCCCCGCAAGTGTCGGATGGTCAAATATTTTTAATTTTAGTGTAAACAACTGTGTTACATTATAGTTTCACTTATTCAGAAGAGCGCACCGCTACCCCCCACCCCCCCGCAAGTGTCGGATGGTCAAATATTTTTAATTTTAGTGTAAACAACTGTGTTACATTATAGTTTCACTTATTCAGAAGAGCGCACCGCTACCCCCCACCCCCCGCAAGTGTCGGATGTGTTTTTGAACAGAAGCATTTTAAAATGTCTCGAAACTACAGTTAACTTCATATTAATATTGTAGTGCATATGTTGTGTCTCCCGTGGGTCGTACAGTATCAGAAATCAAGAATAAATGGTTTGATCTGAAAATGGCTTCAAAGAAACGTCTCGCCGCAGCACGGACAGGAGGTGGTCAAGGAATAGTCTGCGTTACCGAGATGGATGGACAATAAATGCCATGCTGCGCAAGACGCGTGCCAACATGTTTTGCAGCACAAATGAGTCATGCGCGCTCCTCCTGGTCATCGCGCAACCACATTCTGCAGGTTATATTTCGAATCAGATATAATAATCTATTGCTCCGATGGTGTTTGGCACAGCAGTCCAGCAATAGCATGAAAATCAGTCTTAATTCGTACTTGTTCTGCGGCGGTGTATGGGAATTTTATGTACCTGGGTGTTAATATGAGGAGGGCTTTGATGACCAAGGGGAGCGCACGACTCACTGAAGCCTGCGCGACACACCAGACAAATTAAACTTAAAATTATAATTCTAATTCAAACAGAATAACCTATTGTCAAGAATAATTATGGTGCGTGATTTTTTTAAACCCAAAATATTTTCTAAATAACGAAATATGAAGTTATTAGTGGGGAAATTCCGTCTGGATGACAGCAGACTGACGCTCCTAAAATATACGACAGGTCCGGACCACTCGTAAATTTTGTTCGTATCTGAAAAAAATCTTAGGATACGAAAACATTGTTGAATGCCACAAATGATCCTAAATCACTCGTTGGCACAGTTTAAGAACAAATCTGTGCGTACGAACGGTTCGTGCATGAGGGCCATTGATCCAAAAAGTTTTGGTCTTACAGTTTGAAGAATGGTCGTGGGGGAACCAAAGTGGACTCCAAATGGAAAGGCAAGCAGGTGTGTGGCTGGAAGGCAAGGCACAAGGAACTGGGAGAGGAGTCGAGGGGAGCCAAGGCACGGCTGGAACCAGAGTGAACCAAAGGAGAACCAAGGCATGAAAGGGACCAAGGAGTGGGACCAAGGAGTGGGACCAAGCGAAGACCAAGGCTCAACAAGACCCGAGGAGGCAGGTAAGCTGAAATCACAAGAAAGGTTTTTAGTCTTTGTACAAGAGACATTCACAGGCCAGAGATAAGTGTACAATTAGTGGCTAATGCTCCGGCGATGAGTAACATCCAGCTGTAGCCTTAAATAGTGTTGAATCTCATCAAGGTGATGACTGTCAGGTGTTGTTGCCAAGATGGTGTAGTGGTTAGGGCATTTGACTTGGGACCCGAAGGACGCGGGTTCGCGTCCCGGCCACTACACACCTTGGGGTGTCTATGAGTGCACACCTATTTCTCCAGCTCCCCGAGCGCCTTCTATGGCTGCTCACTGCACCACCTGGTAGGTGGTTGGGTTAAATGCAGAGACGAATTTCGTCTGTGTATGGGAAACATACGCAGATGACAAGATTAGACAATTATTATTATTATTATTATTATTATTATTGTTGATTGGCGGCCATCTTGGAGAAGAAAGCTGCAGCAGATTGTACTCTCACAATGAAGAGCAAATTCTAAGTTCAATTTTTTTTGTTATGTTGTTTTTCCAAAATGGGATGAGTGGTAACCTGAAAATTACAACAGAAATGCATAAATATAATTTAAATAGTAATCAAAATATTTTAAGGTACAGAATTAAAATAATAAAAATGTAAATAACATTGGAAAGGATAAGATAAATCCCTTCATAATGTCAAACTGTGAATAGGTTAATAATTTGAAAACTTCATATTAGAATAAATAGAAAATAAATTACATAGAATACCAAAAGTAAAGTTTCTGATCATGACAGAGCCACTTTTTTCCCTGAAATCTGCTTTACATCTGGGATTGCTCCATTAAAGGAGATTAAATCCCTGAACAGCCACTTTGAAGAGCAGCCTGATGTGTTATCAATACAGTAATTGGATAGTTGGATTAACTGTATGAGACCGTGTCAGGTAGGACGAAGCACCAGCTCTATTTAAACTGACACAAATAGATGAGCTGAGCTGCAGGAATATGACAAGAACAATGAGGAAGGGAAACACACTGAGAACTGCCCCGTCTAATCCCCTCCATGGTAATTATGTTGGAGAGAAGCTGAGTGTATGAATGTGTGTTCACCCCTGCTAGGTGAAGGAGGGCCAGCATCCCTATGAAAAGAGAGGAGGAAGGAAGTTTGGCCAGCGGAACAATGTTGATTTAATAAGAAAGTGAAAACTTTTAGAGGCTCCTAATTTACCGGAAAGCTTAACTGGAGTAATGTGGCAGAGCTTCAAATATCTGACAGCTAATGCCTCATTCATTTTCATCCTGACTGGTTTTGTGTTGGTTTTACAACTAGATTTGTGTTTTATATGAAAATATACCTGTGTACTCCAACAAGGTTGAGTCAGGTTTTCTGGACAGATTCTTCTTTATTGAAATGTTTTGTCTTTTATCCAAAAGACTTCTTCAGTTGGAGGAGCTGCAAGAAAACAGCCTAGACTGAGTTTGCTTGCAGCTCCTCAGACTGAAGAAGTCTTTTGGATAAAAGATTAAACATTTCAACTGATTGTACTGTTATACTGGCCCTGCTAAATTGTTCATAACATATTAGAATGTAGTTGGATCAAATGATCACAGTTGATCATAACAGTTGGCACAGTTATACGGATTAGAACAGTGCTAGAAAGTTTTAAGGACTTTTTCAAGGTTGTGTTCCGATCCAATATTGCCTGAGTGATTGTTAGGATATCCTTTTAGTAGCTTCTCCAGCACTTAGTCCAGTCATAACCCTTAACACACACACATGGTAATGTGAGTTATATAACATTTGATATTAAAAAGTGAAAAACATCTGTGACCTTTCACATCTCCATCAGTGATGCCTCAAGTGAAGCCTCAAGAACAGACCTGGGCATTGTACAGCCCCAGGGCCACATGCGGCCCTTTGGTTGGCTCTGACCAGCCCCATAAGGGGAATTACAAAATAAACATATTTTCTAATTTTACCTCATGTGAGGACTAAAGCTGCATTACTTTTATTTAGAAGTTTTTTTTATTCACACACAAAATTACGTAATAGGTAAATGAAGACATGTGCAACGCACATGACTGAATTGTTGTCAAAAACAAGTCACAAGACAACATTAGTCCTCAAACGCTTGCTCTTATCAAAAGTTGACGTCTCCTCTCGGTCTCCGCTTTGCTTTTGCTTTGTCTTGTCTGTGAAACTGTCCGAGAGCCTCTCTTCTACAAAATCTTATAACTATGGACTTCAATTTGGTCAGTTGGTCCCTCAACACAATTGATAACTTTTCTTCAAAGAGAAGACATATAGTGTCCTCCTCCACCGTCTTCATGTGGAGGTCGGTCTCTGCGACACCGTCCTGGACTGGTTCAAATCTTTCCTCTCCAATAGGCTGGAATGTGTTAGTCTTGGCAACGCCACGTCCCAGACAGTCTGTGTCTCCTGTGGTGTCCCTCAGGGGTCGGTTCTGGGGCCCCTGCTGTTTTCCCTTTACATGCTGCCTTTAGGTCAAATTATTAATCAGTTCAACATTTCTTTTCACTGTTATGCCGACGATACACAGCTTTACATCAGGACTGGAGCATCCTCATCTTCCACCTTGTCATCTCCATCTTCACTCACTGCCCTCTCTGCCTGCCTGGAGGCAATAGGCTATATGCCACGGGTAGTGGTGACGTACTTCCGTTAAAATGCGGGCCCTACGCTGCACTTCCGGTTCTGGTCGACAGCAGTTGTTGTTAGCGGTAGCTTCTAGAACCAGACCATGTAAAAGACACAAATGGTAAATTATCTGCGAGCTACTGGTACAACAAGAGAGATTTGTTGTGTGCCGTTGTGTCCAGTGAATAGCAGGTACAATAGAGCGCTTAGTTTTTAACATTTAATGCCAGAGTTCGTGGCTAACCGAGTTAGCCTTAAAGCTAACACTCGGTTGTAGCCGGCGTTTTAAACCTCAGAATATTCAAGAGCCAGCATCAAACAGTGGTTAAAAAGGAGCTGTACCTGCATTGTTCCAGTGGAATAATTCTCCCTTCCATGTCCGCGGCTTTGGGAGAAGCAGCAGAGAGGACAGCAAGGAGGAGAACACAGCAGCTGCAGCTCAGTAAGAAACACGATTATGACTCGACTCCACACCCTGCACTTGTAGATTTGGTGTTGGAGTAATGAGTGATTTGATAAAAGTTTGTAACTACATACTTTTAAAATAATATTCAGATTTTAACAGTTTTCTAATCTGTAAATATGTTTGTAAACTCCTAGTAACTTCAGGGCTGTTACACCTCTGAAATATTCTCTGCAGTTTCCTTTAATATGAAACCAGAACTGTTTCACTTCAATTAAACTTTTATTTCCTGAGATGTAATTATTTATTTTAAAGCATAACTCTCATAAAGAGTTCTCTGTTTGGTTTTTTACGTTATGAAGGTAAATATGAACACTTTTTTGTTTTTTCAGGTTTGCATCATCTTACCTCCTGATGTGTTTCTGACCCATGACTGAGCTGTTCTGCTATCCATGGTCAGTGTTCACCAAGAATGAGATGAGAGGAACTCCCCATCAAGTTCAAGTTGTGTTTATTTGTCATATACAGGTTAACACAGAGTTAACAGTACAATGAAGTGCTCAGGATGAGAAGATCCGATTTGACTTGCTAAAAATCAAATAACAAACTATACTAAAAGCATGCAAAGTGAAAAAGTAATTATAATATTCACAAAGTCCTGAAGAGAGACAGTAAACATGGTTGGATATACAGTAATGATGCAGCAGGATGAATTTGAATGAACTACTGTAAGTATTTCAAACTAGTAATACAGTACAAGCTAACATGCACATAGTTATATATATATATATATATATATATATATATATATATATATATATATATATATATATATATATATATATATATATACACTACACATAATCAACATTACACAGGTTGTGTGACAGGTTATTGCACAAGTAGTGACATTGAGATTGAATTATTAGTTATTACCAGTTGTTCAGTGTTATTTATTGATTATTTATCCACACCACCCCGTCAACCAATATCCTGCAGCCCGTTGAGTTCTTCCTGTTCTTAAATGACCTTGACCTTGGATGAAAGCAACGGGACCTTGCTGACCGGTACGGTGTCCATCAGTCCACGGTCAGCCGGATCATCACAGCAACTTTTTATTGACAGTACTCGGCTCAATTAGGACCCGATACCTGAAGAGCAGATGCATAAAAATCTACCTGCATACTTCAGGACTACTGTACCCTGACACTACAGTCACACTACTTACTACTTGTAAGAAAATAAAATGTTCAAAACATTCTGACTTTGTCTTCTTATTATCACCCAAAAAAATGTGTATGTTGATTTAAGACAGGCTTAGAGTTCAGTTTATTTTAGCCAGTTTATTAAAAACAAATTTGATGATGATGTTACATTACTGTAGAAAACATATGAGGCACAAGATTTAAACAGTTTATAGCATTACAGCTTCTGACTTTAAGTCACAGCTTCCTCGACAGCTAATGGAGATTTAAAAACATTAATCAGTCAGACAAAGGTAAGTGATGAAGCAGCTCTTCTGTTCAACCATCCACATGGATCACATGTCCTTCGTCATCAGTGGAGCAACTTGTTTGTATTTGGTGTTTGTATCCGATCTCAGCTCACAAACATCCAGGCTGGACCAGCTGGCTCCCTCATCATCACTACGGTGTCCTGTACAGTGAAAGAAAACATCTCTTATTAAGAGCTGCTATAAACAGTGAGATTCACAAAACCATATAGCAGACATGTGTTGAATATAAAGAGTTTATATTGTCTGATATTTAACTTCAACTCAAGTTTTGTACACAAACTTGAATTAAAATAATTAAATTAAAATAACTTGTGTTTCTAAATCTGCTCTAAATCTCCTGCCTCCTTGTTTGAAACTGAACTGTCAGGTGCCTTTGACTCAAACAGTGGGGCTTCTGGCTGCTCCTCATGGACTGTAAACACTCAGCCCTGACTTCTCCTGCCTCCTTGTTTGAAACTAACATTTGTGTTAAATCAGAAATGTACAGACAAAACACGTTTACTCAACAATTTAGCAAGGGTTAACTATGTTAGCTGTGTTAGCCTACATGATGCAGTTTGGTGAACTGAAAACAAATATAGACTTACCTTCATAGTTATTTATGTAGTTGGACACATAAAGCTTAAATCCTTTGTCTCTCTCAGATGTGGGCGCTTTAGACAAGGTCTGAATAATTCTGTACACATCACTGACTGTCGGCAAGTCCTGCAGAGATTGTGTGAAGAACGCCATCCTGTGGCTGTGAACCGGAAGTGCGCTGTCTGGCCCATGAATGCGGAAGTACTAGAACGGAAGTCCGTGGCATATAGCCTATTAGGACATGGATGAATCAGAACTTTCTTCAATTAAACTGCTCCAAGACTGAGGCCATACTGATTGGCACCCCTCACCAGGTACAAACATCTCCTATAACAACACTTTCCTTTTCTGGACAAGACATCCCCCTCTCCACCTCTGTTACTAATCTTGGAATAAAAATGGACTCCAATCTTACATTTGAAAATCACATTAAGCTTCTGTTTAAAACTTGCTTCTTCCATCTTCGAAACATCTCCAGACTTCGCCCATCCCTAACTTTTTCCGATGCTGAGAAGCTCGTCCATGCTTTTGTCTCCTCCAGGCTCGACTACTGCAACTCCCTGTTTATTGGAATCCCTGGCAAAAACCTTCAGAAACTTCAATATATTCAAAACAGTGCAGCAAGGATCTTGTTGAGAGTTCGTAAATTTGAACATATTACGCCCATTCTCCATAACCTTCATTGGCTTCCTGTCGCCTACAGAATTCAGTACAAAACTGCTCTCATTACACATCAATGCTTACATGGAGCTTCACCAGATTATCTGAAGGATATTCTTATTCCATACTCATCCACCCGGTCGCTGCGGTCACAGAACAGTAATCTCCTTCACATTCCGAGAACCAAATTAAGGACCATGGGAGACCGGGCTTTCAGTGTGGCTGCCCCCCGCCTGTGGAACTCTCTTCCTGACTGTCTGAGAGCCCCACAGTCTGTGGTTGACTTTAAGAGCGGCTTGAAGACCTTTCTTTTCAACCGAGCATACTCTACCTCCTCATGATTCTACTTTTGATCTTAGTTGATACTGTTATTGATTTTACTTGTTTTATTTGTTATTGACATTTAATTCTGTTGCACTTTGTAGCACTTTGAGATTTTCATTAACGAAAAGTGCATTATAAATTGAATTCATTATTATTATTATTATTAAGACAGGCTGTAAGCAAGCCGATTTGCCCTGTTGGCATGCACACAGCTGGATATCTCATTGACTTGGAAGACTTGATGACGTGTCTATCTCTGCTGTCATAAATATGCATCTTAAGGATGCATATTTAATTGAATTTATGACAACTGGTTCCTGCTTTTTGGATTTGGCTGGTTCCTGGTCTATCAACATACAAAGAAGACTTCGGCAGCAAATCTGGATCTGGTCAGGCTGCCTGCCTTACATGATGGCTTGGTTCATGTCTCGAAAACCCAGACATTTGGCTGAACGGAAAATCTCAGGGATTTTCTCAGGCACGTTCCATTGGTATGGTCATTTTTAATTTGGACATTTCGGAAGCTAGTGGACTGACACAGACTGAAGGTAGATAATAATAATAATAATAATAATAAATTCAATTTATACCGCACTTTTCATTAATAAAAATCTCAAAGTGCTACAACAATAAAAACAAGTGATAAAATCAAATAAAATCAATAATGGTATTAACTAAGATTAAAAACAGAATCATGTGGAGGCAGAATAGGCCTGCTTAAAAAATAAATAAATAAAACAAGTGATAAAATCAAGTAAAATCAATAATACTATCAACCAAGATCAAAGATAAAATCATGCGGGGGCAGAATAGGCTTGCTTAAAAAGAAAAGTCTTTAAACCGCTTTTAAAGTCAACCAGTGACTGTGGAGCTCTCAGGCAGTCAGGAAGGGAGTTCCATAGGCGGTGACATAGATGTCATTAAAGTTCTGCCTGTTCCCAAAACAATCGTGTTTATCTGACATTCGGCTCCCCGACTGGCCTTGATAGGCCGTCTTATCTCAACACACCTGTGGAAGTTTTGGAAACCTGACGTTCTCATCTTTCCAAACCTTCTTCTGAGGAATTCCACAGACTTTTCAGAGGAGCCCAGCTGAATAAACATTCTGTCATCATTTCAGGACTCAGGATTCGCCTCTGGCCGTTCTCGGCAGCTCCCCCCCATGAGTGTGCACAGATCTCTCCAGAGGGAACTACTGTATATGAACTGAGTGATTCTATCTGAAATCTGCAGTGCCTCTGCGGGCTGGCTGCTCACCGCCTTTGAGTCCCCCCCCAACCCCTGCACGCGTTTAGTCTGCGTCATTATGTGCTTGTTTTAGGATTTTTTTATCTCCAAACCCAATGTGTTATTTTTCACACTTTTATTGTCTGTCCAACAGATCTCACTTGTAAATGAGTCTTCGAGGCTCAATGTGACTTATCTGTTTAAATAAATGTTGAATGAAAAAAAAAGTCCACTTGTGCTAAAAAAAAGAAAAATAGATGCCGAGTGCAGGGTTTTCAACAAAAAATTGACTGCAAAATATTTATTTTGTAGGGATGGCACTCTCTGTTGGTCAGTTCCCATCCTTACACCTTCTGGTTCCCTGTCTATGTGTCCAAGTGTTTGTAATTTAGTATAATTACTATGTGGGTGTATATAAGTCTGCGTCCTTGTGTTGTTCATTGTCGGGTCTTCGTCTGTGAATATCGTGTCTTCGGCTGCTCCTCATGAATCCCCCAACGTTCTGTGAGTAACGCTGCCTTGTCAGCCTTTTGGTTTTGTGTTCATTAAAGTGTTTTATTATTTTACTCCTTGCGCCTCCGAGTCTTGCTTGCACATTGGGTTCGTTCCTGCCTCCTAAGTAATTTCCGACAACATGACCCGACCTGGAAGTAAACCCAACAGGCAGAAGACCGGATCCAATTGAGCTACTCAGTGGCTGAAAGAGATGGCTCCAGCTCATGAGGAAGTGGCTGTCATTCGTGTGAGCGGGTTCCGAGCTGAACCCGTCTGGAGATACCCCAGCCCCGTGGTAGAGATCTTTCCATCTCCGTTCTTGGTGGAGGAGAGGAGGAATCTCAGAGGCGGTCGTGCAGTTTTCTGGCCGGCTTCTTCCCACACTCCTCCACAAGTCGGTTCTTTATGGTCCGCTTCCGACGACAACTCAGAGCCAGAGGAGTTCTGGTCCGGTTCTGTTCCCGGCCTACTCCGCCGCCGGAAGAATCGCTGTCTAACAATTATGAAATTCAGCTCCTTCCTCCTCCAGTGTCTTCCCCCAAGCTGTCATAAGAGCCAGGGAGAATTTCAAAACGGGTGGGGTACCAAAGCCCCTGTCTGCCTACCTGTCAAATGGGCTCTGCGAAAGCTCAGGGGAGACTTTCACAGAGGGTGGAGTGTCCGAGCCCCCGCGCACCTGCAGAACACGCAGCTGAGGAGCCATAGAGGCTCTCGCAGGGGAGGAGATCCAAGAGCCCCCGCTCTCCAGAGGAGCAGACAGAACTCCCTATGACCCCAGGGAGCTCCAGTGAAAAGATTGCTAATGACATTGCTGCAATGTCTCAGCAGATTCAGTAACTGTTTCATGTAACTACTCTTCAAGCAAACCTTGCTGACAAACTCAATATTTACTGCAGCATGGAGAACCTACTGGAGTCTAGACCCAACATGTCCCAATCCCAAGTATCCTCCAGATGCTTTTTGTGATACGGGCTGTCATAACCA
>JBBPBX010030592.1:21811-35089 GCA_038048925.1 Garcialebias charrua
GCGGGGCCTCTGGCGCAACGCTGACGCCGTAGCCTGTAAAGGCGTGAGTATATTACTTCAGGTCACCGTGCGGAGGCGCTGATTCCCATAGCAATTGTGTTGCACCGAGAGACCAACTGAAAGGGAACAAAGGATTTCACTACTTGCAGCCAAGATATAGTCTACCAGGAGATATTTATCAGTACAACAGTCATAAAGAAGCATATTAATTAAAAATTACAAGAAAACTGTATAAAAAAATGAAACATAAACAGCTACATTATAAAGCGATGTAAAATACTAAAAACAGGAGCATGTCTGTGTTGGTTTATGTCATGAACTTAGCAGATGTAAAACTATTTAATATTTTATTTAATTTATTTATTCATTCATTTAAAAGAGACAAAATAAAACAAATTCATCGAAAAGAAAACATTGAATGAAAAGAGTGCAGAAAGAAGTTTAAAAAATATATCACCCCCTTATTTAAAAGAATATATAAAATAACTTTAAACAAACAATCACTTAAATTAATCACTTTATTATCCACTTTAAAGCTTGGAATAAATAAAAAAACATGTTTTGTGTTAGCAGAATTTTATTGTAACTTTGAAACTTATCCAAGATTAATAAAACTTACCTCAAGTTGCCTTTTTGGACATGCATGCATATACAGTATGTGTACACATTGTACTTAAGAGGTGATTATTACAGCCTCATGTAAAATCAATGATGTTGATGATATCGAAACGGGATCAGTATCAGCCGATATCAAGATTTAAGTATCGGGATCGTATCTGAAGTTTTAAAAAAAGTGGATCGGTGCATGTTGTTAAAATTGGTAAATTTAAGAGATTAGAAAATTTATTGTGGGCTTCATTGCTGCAGGATAGGTCTGCAGAAATGGAACCAAATCAAACCAAAACAGAGTCAAGGCTGGTTTATAGTTCTTGTCGCACGTCTTTTACCCCCCGTTGAGGCTTGTGTGTCACCGACCGCATTGAGTGTTTATACTTTGAAACGACGTGGGGGATACTTTATAGTAATACCTCCCTCTTCCCTCCCACTGCATACGTCACGTGCACTCCCACTGCATACGTCGGCGAGTTTCTCTCCTCAGGACCATGCGGGGGGGTCTCCGCTCGCTTTAAACGCGCATTTTTACGCATAACAGCGGAGTTTTCTTTGTTTTAAAAGCTGCGCGCATGCGCAATCCTCTTCATTTTGGCAACTTTACATGCGCATACTTTAGCTCCTGTGTGCGCGCGCGTGTTCGTAAATATATATTTTTTCATTCAACCTTTATTTAGTCAGGTAAATCTTATTGAGCCTCATGGCTCATTTACGAAAGCGACCTGCTAAAACTAAAGAACGATGAACAGCAATGGTAGAATTTCCTTAAACAATAAACAATAGAAAACAAAAAGAGAAAAAAACAAAAGAGAGAAATACATTTTTTTTTTTTTAACAAAGTATCAAAAAACTAGCAAAACATTATAAGGTAGACGTATAAAATCAAAGACAGGAACAAATCTGCATTGGTTTTTGCCAGGATTCCAACAGATTCTGAAAACCATTTAGAGAAGTCAAGGTCGAGAGCTTCAGATCTTTTTGTAAGATATTCCATGAAGCAGGAGCAGAATAGGAGAAGGCCCTTTTTCCAAGTTCAGTCCTCACTGATGGAACACTGCAGGTAATCATGTCCTGAGAGCGCACACTGTAGCTGCACTCACGCAAAGACATGTAGGAGGAGATGTATGAGGGCAGCAGACCAAGAAGTGATTTAAAGATGAAAATGTACCAGTGGAAGAGTCTGCGTGAGGTTAATGATGTCCAGTTAACCAGTGAATACAGGGTGCAGTGGTGGGTACGATAATCACAGCCAGTTATGAATCTTAGTGCACCATGATAGACAACATCCAACATCTGCAGGGTGCTTGTAGGAGCATTCATGTAGAGAATGTCACCGTAATCAATGGAGGGAAGGAAAGTCACAGATACAAGGCGTTTCCTAGCATTCAGTGTTAGACATGATCTGTTTCTGAAAAAGAAACCCAGTTTAACTTTCAGTTTCTTCACTAGGTTTTCCACGTGGAGTTTAAAAGAGAGATGTGAATCGACCAGGATACCCAGATATTTATAGGAATCAACAAACTCAATAGGGACACCATTTGAGGATAAAATCAGAGGAAGATCTGCTGGAACCGCCTTCCTACTTGAAAAAAACATCCCTTTTGTTTTATCAGCATTTAGGACAAGTTTGAGACGGAACAAATCTGACTGGATGATGTCAAAAGCGGATTGCAGTAACTGGAAAGCCTTAGCTACTGTTTTAGCTCGGCAGTAAACAACTGTATCATCAGCATAGAAATGTAAGGATGCATCAGGGATGCAGTGACCTACATTAGCTATGTAGATTGTAAAGAGAGTGGGTCCTAAAACTGAGCCTTGTGGTACACCATTTTTAACTGTTAAATAGCTGGAAGAAGTACCGTTATGTTGAACACATTGCCTCCGATTGGAAAGATAGTTAGAAAACCAACCGATGGTGTGATCAGAGAAACCGATTTCTGAGAGCTTATGACACAGGATGTTATGATCCACAGTGTCAAAAGCTTTAGACAGGTCTAAGAAAAGTGCAGCACAATAATCCTTAGCATCCAATGCTTCAACAACATCATTCAGAACCTTCAGAGAAGCAGTTGTTGTGCTGTGTTTTTTCCTGAAACCAGATTGATGAAGAGGTAAGATGTTAAATGAGTCCAGATAATTTTTGATCTGAGAGTTTATCAGTTTTTCTAGAACCTTGGCTAAGATGCAGAGTTTAGAGATCGGTCGATAATTGTTCAGTGAGGTGGGGTCACCTCCCTTCAGCAAAGGAAGAACAAAGGCTGTTTTCCAAGCATCCGGAATGGTGTTTTGGCTTATGGACAGATTAAAGATGTGGGTCACAGGGACTGTGATGATATGAGCAGCCAGCCTTAAGAAATAAGGTGGAAGTTCATCTGGACCTGCAGATTTTTTAGGATCAAGATCATTTAACAGTTTATTTACCTCACTGACTGAGAACGGAGAAAAAGAGAAGGTGTGATTAACAGATGGTTGACTTGTAGGAGGGATTTGATTTGTAGAAGTTTGATTATTAGATAAAGTGGCTGATTTTCCATTTGTAACTGTGTCAAATAATGAACTAGAAGCAACAAAATGTTTATTGAAACAGTTCAGGATCTCGTGCTTATTTGACACAGGAACAGAGTCAACAAGAAATTGTGATGGGAGGTCAGATGATTGGGGGGTGCCTGAGAGAGATTTAATGGTTTTCCAGAATTTTTTAGGATCATTTAGATTTTTGGAGGTCTGAGATAAGAAGTAGTTACGTTTTGCGGCTTTGATGGCAGTTGTGCATTTATTCCTTAGCTGCCGAAATTTCAACCAATCAGTGTCTGAGTGTGATTTTCTTGCTGCGGCCCAAAGATGATCTCTCCAGTGCAGGAGATCAGCTAGTTCAGGAGTAAACCAGGGGCTGTCACGGCCCTTTATCCTGAACTGCCGGAAAGGAGCGTGTTTGTTTACAAAGTAAATGAAACTATCATGAAAATAGTTCCAAGCGGTGTTCACGTCATTGATTTGTAGGATACGTTGCCAATCAAAGTGGGATAGATCCCAAAGGAATGACTGTTCACTGAAACGTTTCAAATCCCTTTTTTGAATTATTCTGGGCTTAGCAGGTGGAAGTTTAGTAGATCTAAGAGCTGCTATTACGGAATGATCACTCAAAACGTTAGCAAATACACCTATACCAGGAAATTTGTGAGGTGCATTTGTGAAAAACAGATCTAAGGTGGAAGATTTTTCGGGACATTTTATGTTTGGTCTGGTGGGAGAATCGATAAGTTGTGTTAGATTGAGAGATAGGCAACATTCCTTGAATTTATCACAGAGGGGGGTCGACTTATTCCAATCAATGTTGAAATCTCCTGCCATAACAATCTCATTGTGTTTTAAATTTCCTATGAATTCAGTCAGGGAGGACAGAGCTTCAGGTGTTGCGGAGGGGGGACGATAACAACCAACAACAGTTAAGGGCTGACCTCCTTTCAAACTGATGTTCACAGCTAAAGCCTCAAACTGGTTTGCGATTGTTTTTTTAGACGCAATCCTGGCAGCCAAAGAATCTCTGATGTAAATAGCGACTCCACCTCCCTTTTTATTACGATCACAACGATAGATCTTAAATTCATTGATTGCCAGGTCATTTTTCAAAACAGAATTGTTGAGCCAAGTTTCAGAGATAACGATCACATCTGCCCCAGAAGAAGTGATTAGGATTTTCAATTCATCAAGTTTTTTTAGAAGGCTACGAGCGTTTACATGCAGAAAACGGAGACCTGAAATATTTTTAAACTCATTAGGTGTACAGTAGTTAGTGATTGGCCCTGGGTTGGGCTGAATCCCTGAGATCAATAACAACATTAATATCAGACATTTACTTGACTTCTTTGTCACTGATGTGTAATTACAAGAGTTAACAGTGTGACATTTTGCCCCCATAATTGAACCATGTGAAACATTAATGAAGACACGATCATTCAGAACCCAAAAACAATGAAAGTCGTAGTGATGGACAGATCTAGATGTGTTGATAAGATTCAATGATTCCAGGTAGTCTGAGAACTGAAAATAAGGACAGTAATATGAATGGTGCAGAAAAGTTTCAGACCATAAGGCATCACAAATTAAATGGGCAAACAAATCCGTTGTGGAGGACCAACTGTAGCTTGGATTGTCCCAACTGTAGTTTGCATTGGGCTGAGGAGGGCACCAGCCCCCCTGTGAAGATGAATTAATGCGGCCATGGTCCGTTGCCATGGTCCGCCATGGTCCATGGTCATGGTATGGTGTATATAAATATATATGTACTGTATTGGTGTGTGTGTGTGTGTTGGGGACAATGTGCAAAGTGTGTGGTTTCCAAGCTCTCTCCACCCCCGAAGAGACGCACGGTTTGCGTGTGTGCGCACGCGCACAGACGAGTTTCTCTTCAAAACTATCCATGTCAAAGCAAAAACAAAAACCGGCTTCTGGAAGAGTAGCGGTGTGATACACCATATATTGACATCCAAACAAAAAATGCCCACAAACTTTGAACCAATCACACGCTCCGAGCCGCATCCTCCGCGTCTCGTAGTGCTGACTGGGGGCCATGTACAAGACGGCTGTCACCGGGGGATCGCAGCGGGAGTGCAGACGGATGTTGCGCAACTTTTTTTCACTCAACGGGGGGTAAAAGACGTGAAACAAGAAGTATAAACCAGCCTTCAGACCGGAAGTGAGTGCTGGTCCTGTTCTGCAGAGCCTGGTGAGTAAAATTTAGTAGCTACATATACAGTTCTGTATGTAAGTTGTTAAAATGACATAGGTTTAAGAGTTTAGAACATTGCAAGTGTGGGAAGAGTTTATAAAGCCTTAAATATAAAAATGCTAAAATAAATATAATGTCGCTACCTTGCAGATTTTCCCTTACTGTGGGGGTCAGACCGTTACACCCACAATAAACAAGGGACTACTCCATCCACGCTAGGATTTAATGCTAAGGTACCCACTCCACACCACCAGGTGGCGATAACTTCAGTGTTAGTAATAAAAACATGACTAAAGATTTTTCTAAAACAGTTGTAGCTGATTAAATTTTTTGTAATTCTTCTTATTTTAATTCAGTTCAGTTGAAAATATTAGTTAACCAAAAAGAGAGCCACTAAAGTAAGTTAACTCCTTTTGACAATGATGCGAGGGAGACGTCCACATTTCATTTCTGAATGCTCACGTCTGTGCAGGACATGTCAGCTCCATCAGTGACTATTGACCAGTCAGAGCAGAGGGAGTCTAAAGAAGGACTGGTCTGCGTGGCTATTTTACTAAACTGTTTTATTAGGACTGTTTGCAACAAGTGAGCAGGCTGTGCATTTGGAGCAGCCAGTTTGAAAACCACGCCTATTTTTGTGTGTACATCTTCAAATCTTATTCAAGGACATGCACATTATTTTATTGCTTTGACTCACCACCTTGGCAGCCACCCCATGTTCATGATTCAAGCTTGCACTTTTAAAAATGAAGATTAGGACTAGTTTTGTTCATTGTCGACTGGGTTCATAATCATTCGGGTCTTTAGTCTCAAATGTTTTCTGTCATAAGCGATCCACCCATTAGCTTCAGCTTATTCTTAAGTCGGGTCGCGGGGGCAGCAGCTTGAGCAGGGAGGCCCAGACATCTCTCTCCATGGCCACCTCTTCCAGCTCTTCGGGAGGATTCCAAGGCGTTCCCAGGCCAACCAGGAGACGTAGTCTCTCCTGCATGTCCTGGGTCTTCCTCCCAGTCGGACATGCCCAAAGCACCTCCCTAGGGAGGCACTCAGGGAGCATCCTTACCAGATGCCCGAACCACCTCAATTGGCTCCTCTCGATGAGGAGGAGCAGCGGTTCTACTCTGAGTTTCTCCCAGATAACTGAACTTCTCACCCTATCTCTAAGGGAGAGTCCATCTACCTTGCGAAGGAAACTCATTTCAACCGCTTGTATCCGCAATCTCATTCTTTTGGTTACAACCCAGAGCTCATGAGTCATGACCATAGGTGAAAGTAGACCGACCGGTAAACGGAGAGCTTTGTCTTACAGCTCAGCTCTCGCTTCACCACAACGGACCGTTAAAGAGTCCACAATACTGCAGACGTTGCACCAATCCCTCTGTCAGTCTCACGCTCCATTCTTCCCCCACTCATGAACAAAACCATACGAGTCATAAGAGATGTCCTGTGCAAGTGTGCTCTGGCAATGTAGAATTTATATAAAACAAATTCAGAAAGCTTTGAGATGCCTGGAAAACCTCTATGACATAAAACTTTGCTAGAAAAGGTTAAAATTTCAAGTAATAATACTGCAAGCATGTGCAGCTCAAGTGATAAAATTGAGAATCTTGCAAATGTTTTGAGACATTTTGGAGACTGTTGCAAATATGGTTTGCCAACTAGCTGTGAACAGTTATAGTTCAGTGAGATCCAACCTTTAACCTGATTTATTAGCTGAAAGAGATCTATTACTTCCCCAAGAAGTATAAAAACTGTTGGTTTTTTATCAATCAAAAGAAAAATATGAAGAATGGACTTAGCTTTGGAAAGAATAAATGGGAGGAGCAGAACACAAAAACAGTTAATAAGAAAACTCTCCTAAGATTAAATACAGGTAGTCCTCGTCTTACGGCGGTCTCGACTTACGTCAATCCGATGTTACGAACACATATTAATAAAAATATAAAATTAAAATTGAAATAAAAAATATAATAATTTTTATGTGTTTAAATGTTCTTGATTTCATGTGTACAGCACTTTGTTGCAGCTGTGGTTGTTTTAAATGGCTTTATAAATAAAGTATTATTATTATTATTAAGCCGATTTACGCAGTTTCCGCCAGTTTTCGGCAGTGTCTGTCAGTTTTCGGCAGTGCCCGCCAGCTTCGGTTACCTCCAGCTTCGACAGCTGGCTTTGGACAGACCGTCTGTCCGATCAGAGATAGCTTCAATAATAATAATAATAATAATAATGAATTCAATTTATAACGCGCTTTTCATTAGTGAAAATCTCAAAGCGCTACACACATTGAATGCTACACACATTCATACACCGGTAGCGGCAGACTACCATGCAAGGTGCTTTCCAGTCCTACCGGGAGCAACTCGGGGTTAAGTGTCTTGCCCAAGGACACAACAACACATGGTGTGGGGAACCGGGATTCGAACCGCCAACCTTCCGATAGGGGGACGACTGCCATTACCACTACGCCACGGCCGCCGCTTCACTCGGATAAATGAGCTGGAAACGGTCTTTGAACTCTGTGGACATCTCAGGCGGATGAACGGATTGGCGGCCTGGATGTTGTTGGCACCCGGAGCTAACAAGCTAAAATGCGGACGGACGGCTTGGCGGTTGATGGCACCCGGAGCTAACATGCTAACGCCAGCCCCACCGGGGAGACGGAGCCGACGGGCAGCGGAGATGCCTGCTGCGGCCGGGAGCTAACATGTTAACGCGAAGAAACTGCTTCACCAGCTCCCAGTAAGTTATTAACTCTTTTTACCTTCATTATGGCTCCAAATGTATGGAGCTAACATGCAGTTACAAACAGTTTGGACCACGTGAAGCAGCTGGAAGCTGCAGAGCTCGGACGTGCAATGAGCTAACATGCTAACAGACATGCTAACTATTTTTTTTCCTTCATTATGGCTCCAAATGTACTGTATGTGTTTTTTGATAATTATGTAGGGCACTGTGTTAGGATAGGCGAAGTGCTTGGTAACTTGGTAACTGTACAGTAACGTACATGTATGTGTATAAGTGGCGGCGCGTGTGTTTCCGACTTACGGCGATTTTCGACATACGAACGGCCGTAGGAACAGAACTCGTTCGTAAATCGAGGACTACCTGTATATGATTTGTATTTTAGGCCTTGACTTTGTAATTAAAATAATTTTTGAACATATTTATGACAATAACTTTGCCAATAATTTGTCAAAATAAAAGTTTTTAATGATTTGCTGAAACAACAAACGAGCAAAAAACACTTTTTACAGTGTAAAAGCACCCTTGAATAAACACTGAAAGTACAAAAACATATATCTTTAAACATCGTTTTCACAAAATAATGTCAACGTAACAGTGTTAATTTGAGCCTAAAACAATGTTGCTTCTTCAAGCATTAAATCACCTTTTTTTTTTATTGTTGTGCCAAAGGAATCTGCGTGCCACCTGGGTCTAATCCAATCAATGTGAATGACAAGGAGAGAAAAAGCCTGAAAGTGAGCACCAGCTTAGGGACTTTACCTAATGCCCAGCACTGTCACTTCGATGATGTGATCACAGCACACAAAATGACAACAAAATTATAGCCAGCAAGGATATTGGGACATAGTGTGCTGCTCCAGTCAGGTGAAATTGCTTTTTTTCTGACTATGAAATGGCGTGTCTCTTGTCGGATGGGTAAACATTTCCTTGTCAGCCCAGTAATAAGGAATGAGGCAGCCACGGCTGAACTAAGAGGGTAGAGCCAAGGTTATTTGGGATTCATGACAGGTAGTGGCTTATATTACAGCAGCTCTAAAAATTTCATGGGAATGCATTTAAGATGGCCTTTAAGTTATTTATATGTTGTTTGCTAGATGTCACATTGCAATTTCCGTCAATAAATCAAAGTGAAGGGTATCCTTTATCTGCCCTTTTTTTATTTATTTTTTCGCTCCTTGACTTAAAAGGCGGCAACAACAAAACAAAGCAGTTGTTAACTTAAGTGTTTAATTAACAAGCAAGACTAATCGGACTGAGTATGTTCGTGCTTTGTGCCATGCCAACATAACTACATCCCCTTGTGGTTTCCTGCCATCAGTGATCTGCTCTGTCAGAGGGAATCAGGCTGCTTTCTGACAGAAAAGACAGCTGGAGGCCTGCTAAGGGGCGGAGTGGACAGTTGTGGCTTTTAAACCCTTATTAGCCGTCCTCCCTGGACACTCAGAGACACGCGTGTACGCAGAAGTGCACTCCTACACCTGCTCATTATTGATGTCCTTTAAGGGTCGCCCAGTCAGACCAGACTCCGGCGTGATTCTTTACCACAAAGCTCACAGCAAATTAACCTCAGGACAGGTGATCATGATCGTCGGTGGAAAAACGTGACAGGTATCATGTGCTAATACCATACCAGAACTGCACCGTGGGGCAGTTCACACTGTTTTATCCAGCATTTAAAAAAAAAAAATGTATATATAAAATCAATGTTTGTAGGTGATTAAAAGTCAAGGAATTTCCTCTGTTTCTGCACACCGTAACAAACTAATGTATTTGCACAGTGGATAGTTCCAATTAATTATAAACCACAGTTAAATTCACACACCATGCATGTATATTAACAACCAGTGCAGTCGGTAAACCAATAACACTGTAGAGCTGAAAACATTGAGCATCGTGTACATGCCCCGTGCATGAAAGTCCCAAAAATGTCATGTGGTGCTCTGCTTCCAAGGAGATGCTGCATTAATGAGCAGATAATTAACCTGCTGAGCAAACTTCAGCAGACATGCCCTCCGCAAAAGTGTCTACGTACATGGAACAAGAGTGAGGAAGTTCTGTAATTTTCACAATATTGAACCAGTATTTGTTCAGTTTATTATGTGATTTGTCTAAATTTAAATACAAATTTTTAGATTACAGTATCTATAAATAAAGAGTATAGCAGGCTCATATAGAAAATTGTCAAACCTTCATTCGTTTGTCATGTGCTATAATAAAACATATAGAGCTGTTTCAGAAGTGCAGTAAAACTATTTAACAGTATTTCCCCATGGATTTATTTTTAGTGCCAATCACTTGTTTAAATATATTTCTTAATTGCATTTTTGTTAGTATTTATTTCTTATGCATATAGTTTTTTTATATAAATGCAGACATAATAGAGTGCAGACCCAGGTTTTTTTATTTAATTTTTATATAAATATTTGCCAATATCCACAGCTGTAGTTATAATTCAGTAATAAAAATATACTTACAGCTAATGATTTAGAGTTTTTTTTATCAGGTACATTACATTTTTGAGACTCGTTCTAATCACACAGGAAGTTGTATTGAGCTACTCGTCACATACATTTTATACATTTGCACACATTATTGCAAGTTTTGTTCACTTCCCTTATTTATGTCCCAGTTATACTTGTTTTTGCATCATAAGATAACAACAAAGGGCAACAAAAATGGCATTTTAAAAACATGAACAGGGTTTTACAGGAGAATCGTGCATGGATTGTAGCTGTTCCATAAAATGAACAGAGAAAATGCATATTGCAAACGTGTGAATGTTGTCTAATACCAGTTCTGAGGCGATGTAAGACTTGTGAAATATTTCTGTCCTTTGGGTACCGGAATCCCTGAGAGCAATGATTACAACGGCTTCACGCTCTCTGATGAGAATTATTTGGTGTATTGTGAGGGTATAATATCAGGGTCAAAGTCAGTGCAAAGGGCCCCACCGTAACTTCTTTTATCACCTGCTCCCAATCCGTTATCAACTGTTTGGTTTGTTGCTGCTCTTGTTAAATTTTAAAGAGCCCGTGTGACCCGGAGAGAGCAGCCAGGGTTTGTGACCATTTTGTTATTTCTGCTGCCATGCACCGTCAGACGTCTGCAAGTGAAGAACACGGCCACTGTCCCCTCGGCTCAGCCCACGGCATGAAAAATTCAGACCCAACTCCACTTTTCAAGCCATTTCCGATGAAAAGCACCCCGAAACGAAACTGACTTATGCCAAATTAATATCATTGAATGGCTGTGATTTTTTGAGGATGATGTTTGTGGCTTTGAAATTATTTATTGAACATCAGTTCCATTTTAAGAGTAGCCAAGCCAAGTGTTCCCCTCTGAGGTTTACTGAGAACTGTCAGCTTAAATCTGAACAATAAGAAAAATAGTGACTCGAGCTTTTTTTATTTTATTTTTATGGTACTTTACTAAGATGAGACCAAAATAAATACTAATTACCAAGTCACAGCTGTGTCTGGCAGTTTATTGTTTAATCAATCGGTAGACGCAATGATGAATACTTAATCCAAAAACAGCAAGACAGAAAACACTTTTCTGATTCAGTTAGTATCGTAATTACAAGTCTGTTACAAACAAGTGATTGACCTGCAGCAGAAATATTCTTAAAAATAAACCACACACTCGCAAAAAAAAAAAAAAAATAGCACAGATTGCTCAAAAGAAAACAAAACAAAGCAAAGATGAAGAAAAAAAAAATCTCAGTTTGTGCAAAAAAATATATATTTGGGGGAGAATAGGAGCAAACAGGCGACAGTCGTGTTACAAGAATAATCTTCATTAAAATCACAGGCAACAACACCAGGCCAACACGCAGCTCATTGGGAATGCAGTGTGAAAAGAGAGGCCCACAGATTATCACTCTGCGTAACTCATGTTTAATTTATCCAGGAGCAATATTGTCAAGAGCCTTTCCATTCCAAAGAACTAGAACGCTGGTAAAAGCTGGAATAAGACCGAGGGAAGCCCAAAAATAACAAGTAAAACGCCGCAAAACGCAGTAAAGCACACTTGAGAGGAAAAAAAAGCACGGGAGGCATCTTTTCTATGCTTAGCACAACTTCACAGTCGTGTAATATAGCTGCTTTAGGGATCGTTAATATTTCAAAAGAGGACTTCTAAATGGGTGGGATGACGGTAAAGTGTTTGCACAACAACCAGACATGATACGCTGCGGTTAACCTTTGAACTGTGCCACAAAAACCTCCACTCTGCATTGGATCATCCTCTTATTTTAGCTATAAACAGCAAAAACAGCCTTACAGTCGACTATAAGAAGTAAACCTAAACCAATTTCTCTGCTCTACGTGTGTGTGTTTTTTTTCCTCCTCCTCCTCCCCACGGCTGAGTGAAATGGAATTGCCTCGCACATTCAAAGACAGCTCTAGGAAGGTGATAATAGAGCTACTCCCTGCTGTCTGCAGGCAGGAAATAGGAAAGTGGCATATGGGGCCAGGAACCAAATAGAGAGGAAATGTGACCAGGCAAGGGAAGGAACCAAAGGAAAGGTTAATGACCAGTTCTGAATTCTGCAGGGAAGAGAACTGTGTTCCAAGTTGAGGGGGGGAATAAATGTGTCATGATTTATGTCTCCACCACTTACATCCAGGCTGCTGCCACAAACAAAAAGAAAAGGAGTGGAATCCATCTCCCTGAGAAACTTTTCCAACTGGAGCGCTCGTAATACTGTACATAGTGATCGTGTCTTTTATTTTAAAATGTCAATGCACAAGTTTTTAATTCAAAACAAGTTAAAATTGCAAGTAGTTTGGTTCAAAATGAAAAGAAAGCAATAAAAGTCCATCCTCACAGGTGCTCCAGCATGTGCTGACTCCTGGGCAGCGTCCCACTGTCACCTTTACAAATGCTCCAAATGCTCGGACTGAAGTGTTAGCAAGGAAATCCACTTATTTAAAAAGTGGGAAACTAAACTGATGTTGGTAATAAGAAGAAATGGGTAGATAAAAAAATTTAATGACCCAATAAAATTGCATTTTTTTTCATTCCTGTATTCTTGATTCCTGGGGATCTTTTTGCTGCAGTGATTTAAAGCTCATTTGACAGAAAATGGGAGAAACAGCTTTGAAATGTTCAGTCTGGAGGCTGATAGACTTGAGGCCTTTTTATTGCAAAGCTGGCAATGAGTTACATCTGCTGCAGGCAAGAAATAA
>JBBPBX010030593.1:0-35088 GCA_038048925.1 Garcialebias charrua
ATATATATATATATAAATATATATATATATATATATATATATATATATATATATATATATAACTGTACACAATATTGCATATTGTGTGTATGTGTATGGGGGTGCACGCGTGCGCGTGTGTGTGTGTGTAAAATTTTATCTTTACACAAATCCTAAAGGATTTTCTTTTTCTATCAAATGTTTATTACATAGATAGGGGACGTATCAATGTGAAAGATTAGCAACAAAACTGACCTTTTTTCATTCAACCTTTATTTATACAGGATAGCCTCGTTGAGTTTAGTATCAAATTCTCCCTGTGGTATCCCTCATGGCCAAAACTGTTCCATTGACCTCCAAATAAAATTAAAATTGTGTTTTTATCTCTCTTTAATTAGCTTTAAACTCTACAATTCAGCTGTTTTTCCATAGTAATAAATCCTTGTATTTTGAGATTATTTTTTATTGCATCATGAAACCACCAGGGAGCACTAAAAGTTATCTATTTGCATCTAAAAAAAGTGGTCCTCTGGACATTCAAACATTGTGGCATATTTTTTTTTGAATGAGGACCAGAGGACCAGACTTCGCTTTTTTAGATTTAAGCTCACCATAAGATAGTTAAACAGAACTTGTTTCCTCACAGAATCTATTGTTTTGGATCTTGTTCAAATTGAATTACTATTTCATTAATTTAACCTTTATTTAGGCAGGTTAATCCCATTGAGCCTCGAGGACTCATTTACAAGAGAGACCTGGTTACAAACAAAGAATGATGACAAAAGCAATGTAAGATTTTCCTTAGACAATCAAGAATAGACAATCATAAGAGAGGCATCCAGATTTTTTTTACAAGTTAAAACAAAAATGTCAAAGCATCAAAACAGACAAATTATAAGTCTGATGTATAAAATCAAAAACAGGAACATATCTGCATTGGTTTTTGCCAGGATTCCAACAGATTCTTAAAGCCATTTAGAGAGGTCAAGATCGAGAGCTTCAGATCTTTTTGTTAGATAATCCAAAAAGCAGGAGTGGAGTAGGAGAATACCCTTTTGCCAAGCTCAGTTCTCACTGATGGAACACTGCAGGTAATCATGTCCTGAGAGCACACTTTGTATATATATAATATATATATATATATATATATATATATATATATATATATATATATATATATACTGTTACTCCAAAACTCCCTCCTAAACAATTTAAATTTAAATACTGTATACAATATTTTAAATAAACAATCCATACAGCATGTGTTGTTTATGTAAAATATTGTATATACTGTACAGTAGTATTAAAATTTAAATTGTTTATTTAAGAAGGGAGTTTGGGAGTAACAGGTGATGAGTGTGATTGCAGCCTGGCACGTGTCATGACAAAAGTTGACTGAACTTGAACTATCCTACTTTGCTGTTTTTCACTTATCGCTAGTGGGCGTGTTCCCACCAGCAATACGCATGGTCCAGCGCACCTCATGGTCCCAAACACCTGTGATAAACGAGGGACTATATAAAACTAACAAACCGGTGTGTGTGTTTGTCTTTTTTTTAAAGTAAAAACTAATTTAAATTATTTTCAGAAATGCTGTCTTGAATAATTTTGTAGATGTTGAACAACACTATGCAAAACATTAAAATTTCTTTGTTTAAAAGAGCATTTCTTGTACAGTAGTTTGTTTTGGGCATGTTTTATGTTTGAGTTTTTTGTTAAATAAGTTCTATTCTATTCACATAATAAATGTTTACTCAGCAGAGGTAAAAAGTAATACTGACAATAATTCACATTAGCCTTTAAAGAACCTTGACCAAAAGACATTTTTCATCTTATTTTGTTCACTTCTGCTTAGTTGAGAAAGTCCCAATTGTTCCTTTAGGACTAAGGCATTACCATCTGGTTCCCACTGAAAACCCATTCGGGGCCCGTTAAACCCATACAAAAAGGCCTAATATCTGGGGAGATACAACAGTATGCAAGTTTACATATCTGCCACATATCCAATATGTTTCTGGTGCTATACGGGGAGATCTCATCTTTAACAGATCTTAGTACAGGATATCCCACGCATACCCATCTGTGATAGATCCTAGTATTGGATATCTTCTGGATACCCATACATAATAAATCCTAGTATTGGATATTTTCCAGATACCCATACATGAAAAATCCTAGTATAGGATATTGTCTGGATATGTAACTGTACACTTGCATATTGTATGTGTGTGTGTATGTGTGTGTATGTGTGTGTGTGTGTGTGTGTGTGTGTGTGCGCAGGGGGTAATGGAGAACAAGATCTGTGAGTTTGGTGGTCCTATCACTGCGTTTAGTTGGAAATCCTAACCCCAATTTGTTAAAATACAAATACCCATAATTCAAAGGGAGAACGTAAGACAGACAGGAATCTCATAAATTACGGTCAGGGGGTTATGGAGAACAAGATCTGTGAGTTTGGTGGTCCTATCACTGAGTTTAGTTTGAAATCCTAACCCCAATTTGTTAAAATACAAATACCCATAATTCATAGGGAGAACGTAGGACGGACAGGAATCTCATAAATTGCGGTCAGGGAGTTATGGAGAACAAGATCTGTGAGTTTGGTGGTCCTATCACTGCGTTTAGGTGGAAATCCTAACCCCAATTTGTCCAAATACAAATACCCATAATTCATAGGTAAAACGTAGGACAGACACAAATCTCACAGATTGCGGTCAGGATTGTCGTGGAGAACAGGATCTGTGAGTTTGGTGGTCCTATCACTGCGTTTAGTTGGAAATCCTAACCCCAATTGGTCAAAATACCATAATCCAAAAAAAAAGTGTTGGGAAAGTGTTGAAAGTTCCGATCAGCTCTGCGAGGTGCTGGCCAATATCTTTAACACCTCACTTGCCCTGTAGACAGATCCCGTCTGCCTGAAGACCACACCACCATCATCCCAGTCCAAAAAAGCTCTACAGTGACTGCTCTGAATGACTGTTGGCCAGTGGCCCTCACCCGATAGTCGCTAAATGCTTCGAAAAACTGGTCATGACCCACATCAAAACAACCATCATCAACAAGGACCCTCACCAGTATGCATACTGTGAGAACCAATCAACAGAGGATGCCATCTCCTCTGTGGTCCACACTGCTCTCACCCACCTGGAACAGAAGGACTCATACACCCATATGCTCTTTGTGGACTTCACATCTGCCTTCAAAATCATGATCCCCCAAACCCTGATGGACAAATTACTCACACTAGGACTAAGCCCCTCCATTTGCAACTGGTTCCTTGACTTCTTAACTAACAGACTTCAGTCAGTGATGATCCACAACTTCTCCTCTTCCACCATAACCCTCAGCACTGGCTCTCCTCAAGGATGTGTGTTGAGCCCTCTCCTGTTCACTCTGCTCACATATGATTGTGCAGATACCCATCCAGGTTGTCATAAAGTTTGCAGCTGATACAGCTGTGGTGGGATGCATCACAAACTATGATGAGTCCAGCTACAAGCAGGAGGTGGAACACCTGGAGAGCTGGTGCAAAGCCTGATCAAGAAAGTTCATCAGAGACTCTACTTCCTCAGGCGGCTGAGACGAGCTGGTCTGAGAAGCTCAGTCCTCACCTCCTTCTACAGGTGTGCAGTGGAGAGCATCCTGTGCTCCAGCATCAATGTGTGGCATAGAGGCTGCACAGCTGCAGAAAGAAAAGCTCTGCAGAGAGTGGTGAAGGCTGCACAGAAGATGTTGGAGTCAGTCTCCCCACCATCACAGACATTTACACCTCCAGATGCAGGAAGAGAGCCACCTGCATCATGAAGGACCACACTCACCCAGCACACACACTTTTTGCCCCACTCCCCTCAGGAAGGATGTTGAGGAGCATTAAGTGTAGAACCACTAGACTGAGGAACAGCTTCTACCCTGAGGCTGTTAGACTCATGAATATCTAACCAGAATGGTCACTGTGAAATATCACATCATATTGCTGCTGATCTGTTTCATGTTGCTGCTGATCTGTTTCATGTTGCTGCTGATCTGTTCATGTTGCTGCTGATCTGTTTCATGTTGCTGATCTGTTTCATGTTGCTGCTGATCTGTTTCATGTTGCTGCTGATCTGTTTCATGTTGCTGCTGATCTGTTTCATGTTGCTGCTGATCTGTTTCATGTTGCTGCTGATCTGTTTCATGTTGCTGCTGATCTGTTTCATGTTGCTGCTGATCTGTTTCATGTTGCTGATCTGTTTCATGTTGCTGATCTGTTTCATGTTGCTGCTGATCTGTTTCATGTTGCTGCTGATCTGTTTCATGTTGCTGCTGATCTGTTTCATGTTGCTGCTGATCTGTTTCATGTTGCTGCTGATCTGTTTCATGTTGCTGATCTGTTTCATGTTGCTGATCTGTTTCATGTTGCTGCTGATCTGTTTCATGTTGCTGATCTGTTTCATGTTGCTGATCTGTTTCATGTTGCTGATCTGTTTCATGTTGCTGATCTGTTTCATGTTGCTGCTGATCTGTTTCATGTTGCTGATCTGTTTCATGTTGCTGATCTGTTTCATGTTGCTGCTGATCTGTTTCATGTTGCTGATCTGTTTCATGTTGCTGCTGATCTGTTTCATGTTGCTGATCTGTTTCATGTTGCTGATCTGTTTCATGTTGCTGCTGATCTGTTTCATGTTGCTGATCTGTTTCATGTTGCTGATCTGTTTCATGTTGCTGCTGATCTGTTTCATGTTGCTGCTGATCTGTTTCATGTTGCTGATCTGTTTCATGTTGCTGATCTGTTTCATGTTGCTGATCTGTTTCATGTTGCCTGATCTGTTTCATGTTGCTGCTGATCTGTTTCATGTTGCTGATCTGTTTCATGTTGCTGATCTGTTTCATGTTGCTGATCTGTTTCATGTTGCTGCTGATCTGTTTCATGTTGCTGATCTGTTTCATGTTGCTGCTGATCTGTTACATGTTGCTGATCTGTTTCATGTTGCTAATCTGTTCATGTTGCTGCTGATCTGTTACATGTTTCTGATCTGTTTCATGTTGCTGATCTGTTTCATGTTGCTAATCTGTTCATGTTGCTGCTGATCTGTTTCATGTTGCTGATCTGTTTCATGTTGCTGATCTGTTTCATGTTGCTGATCTGTTACATGTTGCTGCTAAACTGTTCATGTTGCTGCTGATCTGTTTCATGTTGCTGATCTGTTTTGTGTTCATCTGCTCATGCAAACTCATGTTCGTGCTGCTCGTTGGAGTATAATGTTATTCTATATATTAGTGCTTAGTGTATTTTTAGTTGGCGTTTTTCTTAGTTCACATCTTAGATCTTAGTAATGTTTATTTTACATTTTATTGTTGGATGTAACTGGGATGCAGTGTACATAATCTCGTTTCATCACATGTACTACATGTGGTGTGAATGACAATAAAGACTCTCTGACTCTGACTTTTGTTATGTACAGTACATGCATCCCAGGTAATGCTAAATGCTGGTGATAGGTGATGGGTGGGCTATAGTACAAAGGAGGCATACTTGAATGACATTCTTTGGGGGGTGGGGTCATCAAACCATAATAACAGGAGCTTCATTGAAGTCCCTCTAGGTTCCATTGAGAGCAAGTTGTTTTTGTGAGACAGAGAGTGAGAACCTGGAACATATTTTCTTTGATTACAGGGTAGTTCAACAATTTTGGCTTGATTTTAAAATGTGGATCCAATCCAAAGGGATTCAGCTACTTACTCTCACTTTAAAAGAAATCAAATTTGGGTTAATTAATACAAATGGAAATAATGAATGTTTGTCCTCACCACACCTCCTCCTATCTTTCCCCCTCCCCTCCCCTCCCAGCTCTGGGTGAGAGCATTTTGCGGGGGTTATCACATTTTAAATAAGCTTAAATGTTGAGGACAATTGGTTGTAATTTTTCTCAGTGCATTACCTTACTTGTCAGTAAATATTACTTACTGTTTTTGCATAACCTGTAGTCATGAAAACAAGGTACTATAAGAAAGTGGAGCGGTCCACCCCCTTCTTTTTTTTACTAGTGGTATGTCCCAACCTCTTCCGGATTTCATCATGCTGCTGATTTTTTGCAATGTGCGTCTGACTGAACCCTGGAATTTAATGCTACTCTGAGCACCTCTGCAGTAAGTTTGGTGAATGGTGATATTAATTTAATCTTATCTATGTTTATTTAAAAATACCTACATTGTTTTGTACGTATGTCGCAGTTTAATATAAGTCAACTAACATAAAAATTCATGAATATTGGCGTGTACTTATTAATTTAGCTCCGCTTATAAATAGAAACTGAACCGTACAGTTTCGGTGTATGTTGTCAGACCTATTCGTTAACATTTCGCTGTGTTTCGAAACTTTTCAAGTGTTATTTTAAATCTTTTGTCTACCCGGGCAAATACAAACGGGCCAATCGAGCTGCTACTGACTGACGTTGTGCGAGTTAACCAATCAAAAGCGTACATATTGGGGGGGGGGGTTCGCACAACGTGATTCAGTAACAATGCGCGATTAGTCTGTTCGTTTCGGCGGAACGCCGGTTTGGCCTACTGGTTATAGCCCAGAACAGTCACAGAAACCGTAAATTATTTTAATATGTTGATGTGTTTCGAAAGTTCACAAATGTTTTTATGGTTTTCTAACCGGGCCAAACCGGCATTCCGCCAAAAACAGACCAATCGCGTGCTGTTACTGAATCACGTGGTGCGAGTCAGCAAATCAAAACCGTGCATATTGGGTGACTCATGCCAAAACAGGAAAAATTGTAATATATAATCCTTTTTCAATGTTTTATTTGTTCTTACAACCTTTTTATATTGATTCTTATCTTTTTGTAACTGTTCAGCACTTTGTTTGAAAGCGCTTTATAAATAAAATTATTATTTATTAAAGTTTGGTTGTGCATTTTGTAAAGTCTCAGACTGTATTGGTCCTGGTATAGTTATAATTAGACATTTAGTTAGGCTAGTATTTCATAATGAACAATAACAATATTATAGTATAATTAACTTGCTTGATTTTGATCCAAATCTACAATTATTCATTGTTTCAGCTTTTTTCAATGCAGCATATTAATCCCCCATCTCTTTTTTTTCTTTTTTCAGAATCACATACCAGTTTCAAGACAACAGCATTGAAAAAAGGTAAGATGTAGGAAGTTGTTACTCCTTCATTCTGGCTCATTATTGTCCAAAAATACTATCCTGATAAACTGCATCTGGATAAAGTGAATTTTATTGTGGTTGGATCAGAAGAGTATATAGTTACCATTCTGACACCACGTTAGTTTGTACACAATCCATCACAGCTGCATGCCTTTTAAAAAAAAAATTATTATTATTATTTTTTTTTGGGAGAGATCACCTCCCAATAAATGTATTTTGGAAAATATTTTACTTTTGATACTTAAGTACAAAATAAATAAGATACTTTAGGACTTTTACTCCAGTAATATTCTTACAGGAGACTTTAACTTTTACCAAAGTAATTTTATGATAAGGTACTTGTACTTTTACTAAAGTATTACTTTGAGGTACTTTATACAACACTAATTAACAATTTGTACGGGTATACAATGTTGCTTAAAAGCTAAACATCACACAAAGCCCCCAGAGACTGGTTTCCATTGTGGTCCTGTGTATTCTATTCATCTGAGTTCTATCCTGATTACATACAGAAAATGCCCTTTCTGTTAACAAACTGTTCCCTGTTGAACAAACACTAACATTTCTAACCAAAATAAAATCAACATCAATTATGCGCACACACATGCTCCAAACCTTTCAAAATGTATGCAAAGATGAAGTTGTATGAATGTTTGTGTTTTACAGATGGAACCACACAGATGACTAGCAATGAAGAGCAGCTTTTGAAAGGCAAGTCTGTTGGACATTCCTCACTGTGTCATTAGCAGGTTATTTTTGTTTCTCATTTAATGATTTTAACTTTTCTTCTAAAGACCTTGCCATCCACAAGATGACTTCAGTGCTCACTGAAGTACTTGTGGTGGTGAAGGATCTGTCCAGAGATGTGCAGTTCATCAAGAACGAGTTGACAGAGGGCAACATGACACAAGGTGGTATCCGGGGACCAGCCACCGCAACTTATACATTCCCTGTCCAGCTGCCAGTCACCAGTGAACAAGACTTCATGGGGTGGAGTCATTACTGATGGAAGAATCAGTTCGTCAAAAGATGGTAATTTATTTGATAGACTGAACTGCATTCATTTATTAAATGTAGACCATTTCAATGTGGTCTGGCTCATTTTTCCTCAAGGAAAAATATGTTAAGCTCTCTAGTTACTTGAGCAAAAATTCTTATCTACAAGTTCAAAATGTGCCACAGAACATCTGCTATTAATGCAATGTTTTGAAATTGTTCAAATACTGTATACTGTATCAGGGATGTCCAAAGTGTGGCCCGACTCCCGAGGGCCATTTGTGGCCCCTGAAACGATTTTGTGTGGCCCCTGACTTCAGATCAAGAATTATACTTTACAAATTTGTCCCCCTGGCACAGGTGTTTGATGTAGATGGAGAAATTCTATTTGTTATTTGGGCAAATTTATCACAAAGTAAAATCTTATAATTAAAAATATTGGGAACAATAACAATTATTTGTCTTTAAATAACAAAACTCTTAGCTTTTTCTAAATCTATCTAGTGACTTCTACTCAAAAGCTGATTTTGCTTCACTCCAATCTGCTTTAAATTATAGAATAATGTTCCTCATGTACAGCACTTTGTGTCAGCGGCCATTGTTTTAATGCACTTTATTAAAAAAAGTTGATTTGGGGTGCACCGTGTCTACATTTGGCTTTGATCTTCCTCTAAAATCACAGAGTTCTCTGAGTCAGCTTCAGGTGCTTGTAGTTAATCTTAAATATCTTCTAAATTGAACCAGGTGTTTCAATGCCTTTACATCACACAACAATTACAGTGGAGAAACTTGTCAGTTTGGTAAAAAAAAGTTAAAGTAATTTTTTTTTCTGTGCAGAGATATTCTTGTGCTATATTTTTTAAATGAATATATCAAAGCTCCTCAGTTGAAAACACTAAAATGGTAGAAAAGATGTTTAAAAACCTCTTTCCTCAGAAAGTCTTCAGTTCTAAGAACACTAAACTGTAACTTTAATAAGGTCATGTACACAGTTTACTAGTATTTAAATGAAAATGTTTGACCTATAAGCAGAAAGTTTATGGTTGTTGGATGTTGATTTTTGCTCTCTATTTCAAAGAAGAGGATGAGGAGGAGTTTTACTCAAGCAGCTCCTGAAACTGTTAACCTGCTGACTGAGAATATTTATATATAGTAAACATTGTATACGGAACAATATAGTCTACCTATTATATTTTATTGAGTTTTTTTTTGGATTGGAATGTTTTGCGGACAACCAGATTTTGTCAACATGGTCCGCTGGAAAACCTGAAAAAAATCCTTATGTCTACCCCTGATTTTTAAGTATTCAATGCATAGTTTATTGTTAAGCAGGTAAAGGAAAAATAGTTTTGGCCCTCAAGTCCTTCTGACTTTATGATTTTGGCCCATGTGACAAAATGTTTGGACTCCCCTGCTGTATATTGTTTAGCTATTGATATGACTAATTCTCTGTAACTCATGCCTGCTTGTCTAACTTTATTTTCACACATTCTTCTATGATGAATCTAATGTTGTAAGTGTCCTTGGGTGTTCTGAAAGGCGCTTTTCAAATAAAATGATTATTATTGTTATTGATTGGGATCAGGGGGTTAATATGGTTAAACTAAGTGACTCACATGAACATAAATGAACACTGTGCTGGATTATCAGTGCATGCATGAAGTGTTAAAACTAATTTGTTCCTCTGTGTTTATAAAATAAATGATGTCATGCCATTTGTAATGCAGTGCCTTAATTTTCTTTTCTCTGATTTAGATTGCTCGCCTGGTTTTGATTGGAGGCACTAATTCAGATCACCTGCTAAGACGAATGTTGGCAACTGTTATGACAAACACCCTGGCCAGTCGGTTCAACTGGGCTGGAAAGAAAGACGAGCGTTGTTCGGAAAGCAAGAAGCCATTCAAGGACACAACACTGCATATTTGGTGAGCTTCCTCCCCTGCAAATTACTTTATAGACTGCTGGGGCCTCATGTACAAAGACTTGCGTGGATTTCTTACTGAAAAGTGACGTACGGACAAATCCAGAAAAGTGTCTACGCACAAAAAAATCCAGATTTATCAAACCCTGCGTACACCTGAATCCACGCACATTCCTTTTGTACATCACGATGAACGTGGAACTGAGCGCACATGAGAGAGTGGCCGACTCCGCCTTTGACACGCCTCCGTATGAATATGCAAAGTCATTCAAATATGCCATGCACGACAGGAATGTCGTCTCTGCTCCATTGCAAATCATGTCGGAACGTGGAAAAAAGAGGAACTTCACGGACTGTGAACAGGAATCACTTCTGAGTGAGGCAGAGAAGCACGGAAAAAGGTTTTATTCGGCACGCCTAGCGCAAAACATACCATCCACTTTTAAACAAGAAGTTGACCCATCTGCTCTAACATGCCTGTATAGGTTAGTGGTGAGCGCGCCCGCCCTTCGTCCCAAAGGTCGTGAGATCGACTCCCCCTTGGTACAACGTTTTTTTTTTTCATTCCAGATTTAAAGAACACAGGAAAACTATTTAATAAAACAACAAGAAATAGAACAATACATGAAATGAAAGGAAGCAGACGATTTCTTGTTTTGTAAATAGTTTTCATGTGTATTTAAATCTGGAACGAAAAAAAAAAAGAGAAACGTTGTACCATGCGAGATTCGAACTCATGACCTTTGGAACTAAAGGCAACCGCGCTACACACTGACCTAAACGTAGGCGTGTTGGTACAGCTTGGTTAACTTCTTATTTAAAGAAATCACATCTCATTGTTGTCAATATCGTTGCCACTATTTGGCGCATGCTTTTATATCCACTCATCTAATTGCGTCCATGTGGATGTAATAATTGTTAATCATGTGTGTTTGGTGGGATTTATGATTATTTTCATATCATGGACACAGTTTCTCTGAATAACCTGTAAGTGTCGCCAAAGGAAATATAACCACAGAAACGTGCGTACGCAAGCAGGGGAGCAGCCGTGGATTTGTACGTGGATGCGCAGATATTCCCGTTCATATCAGATTTGATACATACGCCACTTTGCGTGGAAAGTGACGTGCGCAATGTTTTTGTGCGTGCGCACGGTTGATACATGAGGCCCCAGGTGATTGAGAATATAATTATGCTCTTAGTGTGCCATATAGTAAAAAATTCTTTTGAATTTCTAAAATGTATTGCATCTTGTCTTTCATGCCTCTTCTGTATGAAATGCAAAAAAAAAAAAGGATTAATTTTGAATAAAGAAAATGTGAAAGTGCAAGCTATAAGAAATAATCAAAGGACAATGGCCCTCATTCACGAAAATGTTCGTATTTTTATCCTAAATTTCTCCTACTTTTGTTCGTACGAAGCGTTCGTACGAACATGCCACGTCAGATTCAACAAAGTCTTCTATCCTCAAGAAACGTGTGTAAATGGCTGCGTAAATTTAATGAATCCCACCTGTCCTAAACAGCTGCGCGTGCACGCGTAGAGGTTATTTACATAATTCCCACCCCTCAAAACACCATATAAGGCCACGTTTCCTGCCTTCTGACAGCAGGAAGTGTCCATTCATTCAAACTCAAGAAGTAAAAGGAGGAACTTCACGCGTTCGGAGATCTGCTCTCAGTGGCGCTGTGGCTACCCCCCACCCCCCGCAAGTGTCGGATGGTCAAATATCTTTAATTTTAGTGTACTGTGTTACATTATAGTTTCACTTATTCAGAAGAGCCGTGGCGCACCGCTACCCCCCACCCCCCGCAAGTGTCGGATGTGTTTTTGAACAGAAGCATTTTAAAATGTCTCGAAACTACAGTTAACTTCATATTAATATTGTAGTGCATATGTTTTGTCTCCCGTGGGTCGTACAGTATCAGAAATCAAGAATAAATGGTTTGATCTGAAAATGGCTTCAAACAAACGTCTCGCCGCAGCACGGACAGGAGGTGGTCAAGTCTGCGTTACCGAGATGGAAAATAAATGCCATGCTGCGCAGACGAGTGCCAACATGTTTTGCAGCACAAATGATGCGCGCACTAGTGATGGCCAAATGAAGCAATGAAGCTGTATTGAACCACTTTGCCAATTGTATTGAACTTGGGTTCATTCATTCAAAGGTTCATTTCAGTGACATCTAGTGGTGAAATATTATACAACACACACTGTTTTATTTACTTTTTTACTGTATGTTCAGCTGATTCAGTAGATATGTTGACTAGTATCTGGGATTGAGAGAGGGTGCTTTAGAAAACTGTAGGTTCAGGGAAGGTGGGTTGGGCTTGTGTAACTCAGTCATGAAATCAGGGGATGGGAAATCAGAGGTTTTTATTTAGGAATAAAAGTTTCTCCACTGTATTTGGACTCAGGCGATTTCTTTTTTTGCTTACAACTTCTCCAGCTTTTGAGAAAACACGTTCACAAGGCACAGATGAGGCTGGTACGCATAAATATTGTTTAGCCAACAAAAACAAATGTGGATAAACATTTCTGTGCTCATCCCAGTAGGCCAGCGGATCCTCAGCTCTTTCCAAAGGAGGATCAGACAAGTATCTCTGCACTTCGACTGTGGCATCTGATGTATGGTTTCTGTGAGCTCGTGCCAGTGTTGCATCTCAATCAAAACTTGACCAAAGGGAAGCTGAAAGAAGAATAAAGATTTGACAGTCATGAACAGGGACAAGTTTCTGTGTGTGTTCATAATTACCAACTCACAACTGTCTGTGGAGGATGGATTTTGTGCGCTTGTTGATGGTTGTGGTGTGTGATCATCTGGTGAAGTCTCCACTCGTGTGTGCCTCACAACTGTTGCACATTCACCTGTAAGTTTCCATACAGCAATCTGGCCCTTTTCAGGACTGTAAAATCCAATGAGTTTAAATCTAGGATCCAGCAGTGTGGCGAGTGACAGGACCGTTGAGCTCTCAAGGTTTTCAAACTTATTTATGAGGGTTGCAATAATATTCTGTCCAAGAAGTGTTGCCGTTACGTTTGTGGTCCTCAATGTTACTTCTCGGGCTGCTTGGAACAACATCTTCACAAGTGGAATCACCATTGAACCCGACACTCTCTTCTCCTGGGACAGTTCCACAGTTGCTGCATAAAATGGGGAGAGCACTTGGAGACACGCTGCGATTGTTTGATATTCCTCAAAAGAGAGAGGAGGAACATCGGTCTTAAGTGATGCTAGAGCTGCCCCAACTGTCTGCCTCTCGCTGTACAGTCGCTGCAGCATCAAAAAGGTACTGTTCCAGCGCGTGTCCACCTCCTGCATCAGCTTCATCACTGCACGGTTCATTTGCTGTTGCATATGTTTCAGTTTTTCCTTACCAGTAGTGCTTGACCTAAAATACGTCACCACTTTCCGTGCCTTTGTGCGCAGATCTTCTAGGCCAGGAGTTTGATCCAGGGATTTTTTAACTACCAAATTTAAGGCATGTGCAATGCAAACAAGATGCCGCATGGATAATTTTTTTGCTGTGGAGACCATGTTTGCAGCAGCATCCGTCACCAGGCACTGAACTTTCCCCTCAAGTCCCCACTCCACCATCAGAGACCTCAGAGCAGCTGCGATGTTGTCAGCAGTGTGGTGTTGGGGGAAAGGCAGCACTCCTAAGAGTACAGTGGCCATCTTCATGTTACCGGTATTCATGACACAATGACCGGTTACTGCCAGATACGCATCCATGTTCATGGAGGTCCACATGTCAGAGGTCAGGCTCACTCCCTCCACGCTCAGCAGTTGAGCCTTGGCTTTGGTCTTCTCCTCCTCATATTTCTCCTCCACCAGCTTCTTCAGAGCCTGTCTGGAAGGCAGAGTGTATGTGGGGTCAAGCTTCCCCACAAACTCTTTGAAGCCTGGATCGTCCACTATGGTAAAAGGCTGAGAGTCCTTCACCAGCATCATGACCAGAGCTTCATCCAGCTCCTGCTTTCGGTCCACTAAGACAGAATCAAACAAATAAAACTGTTATGTGACAGCATGTTACTGTAACATTTTTATTGGTGTGTAGAATTGTGTGGATAAACATATATATAAACAAATATAGTAATAAACATATGTTATTGATAAACATATATTGATAAACAAATATTGATAAACAAATATACTGATAACATATATTATTGATAAACAAATATTGATAAACAAATATACCGATAAACATATTATTGATAAACATATATATTGAACATAACTTACCATGAACAGTGTCCTGCTTGTTTTCATGCTTAGCTCTGTAGTGTCTAAGCATGGAGGATGTATTGTTATTATACGCCAGTTGCATGGAACAATACGAGCATTGGACCTGTATGAACAGTAATAATCAAACAAGAAAACAAACTGTCAGGTTATAGACGTCACTTAAATCACCACACATGCAAATGTACCTAACCTACCCCCCTTTGCAGAATCCTGGATACGCCCCCCAGCTTACTACTGTTCAAGTTTTTTTTTTTTTGTAGTAATAAACAACTCACCTTATTGGGACTGATCAGATCGAAGTGTTCCCACATCTGAGAACGGCTTCTCTTCCTGGTTGGCTCCATGTTTATCAAACAAACGCAGTGATGAAAATAGTTATAACGCACAAAACAACTCCGACAACAACCCCACATGTTGTTGTGTGTGTCGGCTGCCTTTAAGGGTGTTTTGGCGCGCACAAGCCCGAAGCACGTCTCGCGTCAACGAATCATCTCGCGGGATTCATTCGAGGACCGAAGCAGTCACTGCTTCATACGTCATCGCTTACGCAACTTCCTCTGCCGTAAACCACGCCTCGTAGCAGTGCTTCAAAGAGAATGCAGCTTCGAGTTCGAAGCAAGGATCGGAGCTTCGGTGTCAGATTAACATCACTAGCGCGCACCTCCTGGTCAGCGCGCAACCACATTCTGCAGGTTATATTTCGAATCAGATATAATAATCTATTGCTCCGATGGTGTTTGGCACAAGATCAGTCTTAATTCGTACTTGTTCTACGGCGGTGTATGGGGATTTTATGTACCTGGGTGTTAATATGAGGAGCGGCTTTGATGACCAAGGGGAGCGCACGACTCATGAAGCCTGCGCGACACACCAGACAAATTAAACTTAAAATTATAATTCTAATTCAAACAGAATAACCTATTGTCAAGAATAATTATGGTGCGTGATTTTTTTAAACCCAAAATATTTTCTAAATAACGAAATATGAAGTTATTCGTGGAGAAGATCCGTCTGGATGACAGCAGACTGACGCTCCTAAATTATACGACAGGTCCGGACCACTCGTAAATTTTGTTCGTATCTGAAAAAAATCCTAGGATACGAAAACATTGTTGAATGCCACAAATGATCCTAAATCACTCGTACGCACAGTTTAAGAACAAATCTGTGCGTACGAACGGTTCGTGAATGAGGGCCAATGTTCTTGGTGAGCTTAATAGGTGCATGGATATGTTGTCAAGATCGAGTCAAACTAGACATTTGCTTCTCTTTCCAGTTCAGTCTAATTGGATGCTGAGCATTTAATTTAAAAAAATCACACCCGTGTGAAGTGAGTGCTGCTCTCATCACTGTACCTCATCAAACGTCATCTCATTATGGCCAATGACATTTTGCATCCTCACACAATATTTGTTTATACAAACACTCAAATTTGTCATATTCAGTGGGAATGTGTGGGACAGTTTGTGCACACACCAAAAGCAGAACATGGGAGATAGCACCTCTCAAAAAAAAAAAAAGAGGGGAGGGGGGTATACAATTTTATCAAATATACACCATCTTCCTCACTCTTATTTTTGTGTCTTTCAGCTGCTGCTCGGCAGTTTGACCCAAAGCTAACTGACAAGGACTACAGCGAAACTGTCAAGAAGTGGCTTCGTTATGCGCCAGACCGGGAGGGAGGCATCCCAAGGAACCAAAGTGATCCAAACCCAAGCCAAACGTGTCAAACCTAGGTTACCCCAACACACGCTGTTTCCCTTGTTCTTCGAGTACAAGTCTTAACCTCATGGACGCTGTTATTACATGAACATTAGACTTTTCTGTCAGTTAAAAAGGAGTCAAATATGTTGACAAATACCTTCTTTACTGAGCTCCACGATTGCCTACAAAGTTAAGAGGATGGAGGATTTTGCGAGAGAGGAGCGCCTCTGACTCCAAAACATTTGCTGAGCTTCAGAACAAAGTCCATCGCAGAGTGCCCAGTGAGAAATGCAACCCAGGCTGCCTTGAGCACCTTCTTCTTCTGGCTTTTCCCTTTTCAGGGGTCACCACAGCGAGTCATCCTCCTCCACCTCACTCTGTCCTCTGCATCCTCTGTCCTCACTCCAACTACCTTCATGTCCTCTCTAACTGCATCCATACATCTCCTCTTCTTTTCCTCTTTGTGTGCGTGTGTGTGTGTGTGTGTGTGTGTGTGTGTGTGTGGGGGGGGGTGTTAATAAAAAAATAAATTTAAAGTCATGGTCAGTTTTTTTATGTCTGATGTTTGCATTACCGTAGTAGTTCTGAAGATACAAACCACTGTGTATTTACTAGACTGCTTTTGGTCCAGCTTGTGATTTGTACATCATGATGTTGGTACATAAATCAAAATTAAAGACTAATGTTGATGTAGAAAACTGGGTGATGTTAAAATGTAAAGAGTTAGAAGCCAACTATTTGTATTGCAGATTTAAAACAAATGTAGTTATATAAAGTGCTTCACATATTAAAAATAAAAAAATAAATGGAGGGTTAGGGTAAAAAAAACAACTACCGGTAACCATTGGTGTTATTTTACATGGTCTACCTACATGCAAAACCTGTATTTTCAGGCAGAGTATATCATATTCCCAAATATGCATGAATTTGCATGAATGAAAAATCTGTTAATATCCGACTGATATCTGCAACGTGATACGCCAAAGATCTGCTGGAACTCAGAGGGATCGCATACCTCCAGATTCTTCACAGATAGAAATCCGTAAATATACGACTGACATCTGCAACCTGATACGTCAAAGATCTGCTGGAACTCTGAGGGATCGCATACCTCCAGATTCTTCACAGATAGATATCCGTAAATATACGACTGACATCTTCAACGTGATACGCCAAAGATCTGCTGGAACTCTGAGGGATCGCATACCTCCAGATTCTTCACAGATAAAAATCCGTAAATATACGACTGACATCTGCAACCTGATACGTCAAAGATCTGCTGGAACTCTGAGGGATCGCATACCTCCAGATTCTTCACAGATAAAAATCCGTAAATATACGACTGACATCTGCAACCTGATACGTCAAAGATCTGCTGGAACTCTGAGGGATCACATACCTCCAGGTACTTCACAGATAAAAATCCGTAAATATACGACTGACATCTGCAACGTGATACGTCAAAGATCTGCTGGAACTCTGAGGAATCGCATACATCCAGATACTTCACAGATAAAAATCCGTAAATATACGACTGACATCTGTCACGTATACGTAAATATAAACCAATCATACGTCATATATGCGGCAAGTATCCGAAGAGATGTAAGCAGTAATCCCGAGGGATAACAGAGCCACATATTTCTGGATCTGCAGCAGATAAAGTATCCGGATTTTGGGATTTTTTAAGGATCAATAAAGTTCGGATCTGTTCGTATCCGGGAATATCCGAAACTGGATTTTCCGAGGATGCGATACGGAAATTCCCGGAAATTGTCCGTATATGTGAAGGATGCGGAGATATACCACATCTGATACTCCCGTATATCTATGGTTTTTGTGCAGTGCATTAAACACGCAGCGTGTCCAACCTGAAGCAGATGGGCTACAGTAGCAGTAAACCATCATACTGAATATGTGTTTAGGTCTTTGGTATACATGTAACAAGTCCATTCATCAACACATGGAATACAAATGTGGGATTCATAGGTTGCCAGCCACATTCACTTTCTGAGCTGATGGTCCCTCAGCTGTTGGTTATACTGTCATGAAAGGCTTGTAAAGGATTCCTAGGTTTCCAGCCACAATCAATTTCTTCACAGCTGCCATCCATTCTAATCATCAACCACTGCACACCTGCACCTGATTAGGAAGACTGCTCTGCGGACTATTTAAGCTCCTGCCAGACATTCTTCCTATGCTGGAACTTTATGATACTGTATGGTAAATAATGGACAGCCAGTAAACTTGTTTCTAAGCAGCTTTACTAACATTTGATATCTTCCATAATGACTTCCAAGTCCTGCTCCTTTGAGATGTACAAGACCTCCTTGGTCCTTGTGACTTTGCCCTGGCATCATCTTGTTCCTTCAACCATCCAAACATCAACCTTAATCAGAAACTACCTAACAACAACAACAACAACCAGCTCCTCTCTTCAACAATACGCACCTCCTCTGGATCATCTCTCCTCTTGTGGAAACATATAACCTCATCTATACCTCCTCTCCAGCTCCTTGTACAAACACAAACACTTGTAAGAAAAAGTTCAGATTCAAGTCCAAGTTGGATTATTGCCATTTCATCACATGCAGTACATGAGGTGGAACCAAATTATGTACTGAGGGTCCCAGTTACACCCAACAATAGCAAAATTACGGTGTAAAAATGAACAGTATATAAGGATCTAAGATATAAACTAAACAAATGCCAAATGGCACGCCAAAAGATCTAAGATATACACTAAACACTAATAATTCAAAACAATACAACATAACAGCAGCCTGAACATGAGTCTGTGTGAGAAGATTGGGTATGAATGAATACAGCAGTATGAGATTTTTTTTCACAGTGATTATTCTGGTTAGATATTCATGAGTCTAACAGCTTCAGGGCAGAAGCTGTTCCTCAGTCTAGTGGTTATACACTTAATGCTCCTCAACCTTCTGCCAGAGAGGAGTCGGGCAAAAAGTGTGTGTGCTGGGTGAGTGGGGTCCTTCATGATGCAGGTGGCAACAAGACTATCTGCAAACACAATTAATTATTCATCTAACCAGAAAAAAATCTCAATACTCACATTGTCCCTTTTCCAGTCCATCCCTGAACATCCCCAACATTTGTAAATAAAAACATATTTTTGTATGCTTGACTCTTTCTTTTCTTCAGTCTGCTAACTTGGCATCAACCTTATCTAAAAATGCAGCCAACCAGCCAGCCAGCCAGCCAGCAAGCAAGCAGGTTCTCTGGACGGTTTCTTTTTTGTTGTTGAAATATTTTATCCTTCATCATCATCATCAGCTCCATCATCATCAGCTTTATTTATAAATCGCTTTAACACAGCCACAGCTGAAACAAAGTGCTGAACAGCAGTTACAAACAACATAAAAGAAAGCATAAAAACAGTCGCTTAAGTACCCAGAGGGCGGGGCCTCTGGCGCGGCGGTGACACCCTAGCCGTAAAGGCGTGAGTATATTCCTTAAGGAGTTTGTGTTAACCACAGGCATAACACAAACTCCTTTTTTTTATCCAATAAAAGACAAACGTAAAATAAGTTGAACCAGGTGAGAATTGAACCCGAGTCAAGATAAAATTTAGAGCGGAAAGCCGACGCTCTTCCACTGAGCCACCGAGGCGTATTATTTTTTACAGGAGTCCACTTTTCCTATAAAGGAATCGCCCCTCGTAAAATCCTGGCTACGCGCAAGAGTTAGAGAATATTAGTTATATTTTAATGAAATTCAGCTCGCGCTGAAAGGCGGAAATGCTCTGTATGGGTGCGCGCTTCGTGTTATTTACGTTCTAACATAAGTTGATTTGTAATAGTTATTAACAAAAATTAAACTCTGAAACACTAATTCAGCTAACAATTTTTTTAGTGGTTTCTGTAGTTAAATTTGAATGAAATTCAGCTCGCGCTGAGGTTGTTGTTAGAACCAGTTGATGACTCAACACGCAGCAGTCCCGCCCCTGCTGCAAACAACGAATCAAATGATGAGCAGTACATGACGTCAAACTGGACCCGGGAGCACGGCCCGATCAGAACCTCCGTCGTTCGGATTCCAAAACTAGGGCTCCCGCTGGCCCGAGAAGGCAAATGCGAACCACACGAACCCGGGTTAGAAGCCGGGTGGGGTCGGGGAGGGCCGTGCAGTGCGAAAACGGCTACAGTGGGATCAAGACCATTTTTTTAACAGGGGCTGCACAACAGCATGTTTAAAATTAGCAGGGACTGCTCCAGATAGCAGACTACTGTTAAAAATGTTGAGAAACAAGTGTTTAAAACAAGAGGAAACCTCTTTAAAAAATTGTGGTTGAAGAACATCACAAGGAGAACCAGAAGGCTTAATCTGAGTGACCATGTCCTCTAAAAATGACAAGGTACCAGGATCCTCAGTATCAGTTGAGGCAGGTGGACAGAGCTGGCAGAAAACCTCAGTGGACTGTCCAGCAGTAGAGGCAGGGGCGGCCGGCCAATAGGGGGTGCCCGGGCGCCGCCCCTCTGGAACCTCTGCAGCTCTTCGCCATTTGAAGACTTAATTTTTTTAAATAAAAATGAAATAATAAAATAAAAATATTTCCAAATATATGCATATATGTTTTTAGTTGTGTAGGATAAATATTTTATGAGTAATGATGAGTTATATTGTTTGTTTCAAAAAACGTTTTCTGATTGTGACGTATTTCCAGTCCTCTGGGCGCCTTCATCTTATCCATTGACTCTCGTTATAAGTAGTGCATGCGCAGTTATTTCACCACTTTACAAAACTATTGGACTCTTCTGGGCATAGTTTTTGCCTCCCTGGAGTCCTGGACACGTCTAACGTGAGCTCTGCCTATCGACAGCGTGTTTCCGGTCGTTTATTTATTTATTTAAAAAATAATAATTTTCTTGAAAATGAGCCGTACAGTGACAAGCAGGCTGGCTGTAGGTACGTTTTGAATCATGAAAGCCCTTTATCTAATGTCTATTTGCATTTCTGACTGATATGCCTCTCAATTTTTATATGTCTGTTTATGAAAAAAGCCTTCAGCTGACTGTTTATTCTGGTGAATTTGTTTGTGGAGCTAACATGCTAATGCTAGCCTTTATCTAATGCTTATATTATTATATTACCATTCCTGACTGATATGCCTCTCAACTAGATCTTACAAAAGTGTTTTCTAAACGTTATGTGTTTAACAAAGGCTTTATTCTTACATAATATTATTCAATTGTTGTTGGATTTTGAGCAGATTTAATGTTTGCTACTTGTTAAAACTCATTAAAAAGAAATCGGTCCTGCATAAAAATGCTCTGATGCCACATTCAGTAATTATCTAAAACCAGAAAGTTCTTCACTTAAGAGACTCAAATGCACAAGTGCAACTTGAACAGTCTTGTCTGATCTATATTCCAAAGAACATCACTTTTGAAAATCTACTTAGGAATTACTGTTTTGAAGCAAGTTATCCAGCTTGTATACAAAACTTGAGCTGAAGTCAAACCTGTTAAATATCAGACAATATAAACTTTTTATATTCAACAGATGTCTGCTATATGGTTTTATGAACCTGTTGTAGCAGCCCTTAAAGAGACATTTTCTTATACACAGGACACAATGATGATAAGGGTGGTCCAATCTGGATGTGAGAAGTGGGGAGACACCACTGAGCCGAGATCAGATCCAAACACCAAACAAGTTGTTCCAATGAGGCACCAAGGACGGAGGACAGGAAGTGATCCACGTGGAAACCATCAGATGAAGCAGCTCTTCTGTTCAATCATAAACACAGTTAAATTTCTCTGACTGATTGATTTGTTTTTAATAAAATGGTTAAAATAAAACTGGACTCTGAGCCTGTCTTAAAATCAAAATACACATATTTTTGGGGTGATACATCAATAAGAAGACAAGTCAGAATGTGTTCAGTGAACATTTTATTTTCTTACAAGAGAGTCACAACAGAAGTCATCTTAGGGCACTGAACAGAAACAATCAAATATATAAAAAAAATAAGTTAACAGAAACTTGCTGCTGCTGGTGTTGGAAGCTGAAAGTTATGCACCATAACTCATGTTCCCTGAAGGAAGGGAACGAGGTGCAACACTATCGCTATGGGAAATTGCACCCCCGCGCGATTACCTGAAGGAATACAATCGCGCCTTAACAGCAGGGGGCGTCAACGTCACCCCAGAGACCCCGCCCTCTGGGTACTTAAGACGCGGACGCCCATCCTACTTCCTCAAAAATACACTTCACCGAGCTTCAGCATTGAAAAGGGCCAACTGTGTTGCACCTCATTCCCTTCCTTCAGGGAACATGAGTTATGGTGCATATCTTTCAGTTCCCTTATCAGTCAGTCACTCGGTGCAACACTATTGCTATGGGAACATAATTCACTCACGCCCTTGAAATGCTCAGTAAAATGCATGCTTGTGTTAACATCTGCCTTTATACATTAGGCATCTCTCAGCCGCTCTCTACTGTGTGCCCGTGAGAGCCGGTGTACCTGTTTGCAGACGCCTCTGGGTCTGTCTGTTGCAGACAGCCCTGAGGTAACCTGCTGGGGTTTATTGTTCTGAGCTAGTACCCCATGAACCGCGAGGGAAGGGGGGACAGCCCCCACCCTTTATAGCGATCGGTATCAGAGGGGAGCTGTGTTGATGATGTTGTTGTGTTTTTTTTTTTTCAAGAAACAGGGCAAAACTGTTCTTTGAATTTTTATTTGTGTTTTTTGCAACAACTTTTCTGACTTTATTTCACTCACAACAGAACAGTCATGTTATGTGCATACATCAAAGTCACCAGCTTTTTGTACCTTTTTACAAATAAAGTCTGGACATTTAAAGTTTGGTCCCCGTACCACGTGGGTGGGCGAACCGGTAAAGCTGAGCAGAGGGCCCGTTACATCAGGGACGCTTCTGTCTTGTGTCCCGATTTGCCGAAGAGGTCCTTTGTTGGACTGCTTGGTGGAGTACGAACCTGTTCCTACTCCAAGAATGACCAGCTTGTGGTGGACCCGGTGGGGGGTCTTTGCCGGTGCTCCCCCTCGTACGCCGGCCTCTTTTGCAGCGGATTAGGTGTGGTTGAGTGGTGCTGAGGTTGCACGGGTCTGTTCCCAGCTGTCTCCCTGAGAGGGGCAAAAGCTCTCCTGGGAATGCCTTCCCGGAGGGCCTCAGCCTGTTTACGCCTCTGTTCCAGGCTGGTCTGAATTCGGTCCAGAGCTCTTCCAAACAGTCCCGTCGGTTCTATCGAGTGGTGCAGAAAATGAATCCGCTGACCCTCCGGAAGGTCTGTCAGAGTCATCCACAACGTTTCATTCCATTGGAAAAAGGGCCTTCTCCTACTCCGCTCCTGCTTCATGGAATATCACGCCTGCATCATCGCGGACGCGTTCATCGTGTGCGCCACGAGGCCCTGAGCCCTGTAACACTTCTCGAGCTATGTAGCTGAGGCTCGACAGGCCTTACTGGGCAAAGTCGGTATTGTTCCAGAAGATCTGGGGGCCAAATGAGATGCAAGCATGTCCTCCATTTGTGGCACGTTGGCTATCCCCGCTGCCTCCATTCCAGCCACGTCCAGGAACTGTGAGAGTGGGAGCAGCATAGGAGCCCTGGGTTCAGTCCAGGTGCGAGTCAGTTCTGTGAGGAAATCCGGGAAGATAGGTATCCTGTGCCTCATTGTAGATTGCTGCTTGGCGTAAAAATAATTTCCTGCCAATCTCGTGACTTGTTGACGGGGTGGAGGTTCTGGCCAGGGGATCTGCAACGCGTCCGCCGCTCTGCGGCACAAGTCGAACAGAGCAGGGATCAAGGTGTCAGTCTCCGGGAGCACTGGCGCCGGGTTGTGAGAGAGGTCCTCCTCCTCTCCGTCGTACTCGTTGTCAGCTTCGTCACCAGAAATTTCACCTGATGCTGTTAGCGAGATCTCATCCGCGTTCATCATGCCTCGAGTGTCAAATTTGGCTGTTGAGTCCCTGACGGGAGCCGCCACGTCTGGGCTGTCGCCCCATTCGACTCGAGTATGCAGGAAATTTCTCTGTACGCTCAGCGTAGGGAGCGAGCTCACCTCTGGTCGAGCGATGTACAACAGAGAAGTCATATACATTCTCAATCTATTAAATCATTATTAAGATTGAGAATGTATATAATTTCATCGTACACTCTCCTCCTCCACTCCCTCATTTTCAGGCCTTTCTTCAGACTGCAGCATGGTGACCCCATCATCTCCACAGTATTCTTCTGTTGACCACAAAGAAGCTAAATCTGGTCCTCTGGACATTCTTTGAGATTAAATGAGTTTTGTAATTTGTAATTACATTATTATTTATAATAATGTAATTACATTAATTATTTATTATTAATGAGTTTTAACAAGTAGCAAACATTGAATGTCCTGAAGACCAGACTTAGCATTTTTAGATTTTTCTACCTGGATTATTGAGCATGCATCAAGCCGCTGACGCCCATTCATCAATCTCTTATTGTCCTTCACCTCGCTTAAACCTGAACTTTCTCTCTTCACGGGACTTCTCTGCCGCTTCATCGCTCGACCAGAGGTGAGCTTGCTTCCTACACAGAGCGCACAGAGAATTATTCCTGCGTACTGCTGGGCTAGCGAAAGCTAGTCCGGCACATTTGTGACAGGCCACGGGAAAAGTAGAAACAAGTCTCTCACACTCAAACTGAAAAAAATCAATAAAAGCTTCAAGTTCTGAGAAAATAGTGAAAATCGTTTTTTTTTGTGCAAAATATACTAGTTGAAGTTGTGAAGAAACCACCCCATGCTTTAAAAAACACTTTAGACGTGTTTAAACTGATAAACCTTGTGTTAGAATTCAGCTTGTTTTCAGAGTAACGAGCCGGCCGAGATTTGCATATCGGGGGTGTGGAAACCACACGCTGATTAACATGCGGTCTTTGTTTGGCTGGTTTCTGAGATTTTCCCACTGCTTGTTATTGGTTTCAGCCAATAATATGCAGATTTGAAAGCCTTCCTAGGCAGAGTCTGTGTTGACAGTCAGTGCTGGGGGCTGGGGTTAAGGCAAATTAATGTAAATGAACAGCAATTGCTAACACCCCCAGGTAACACTTCAGGAATGGGGACTTTCTTCTAAAACTTTGAGGCCTGTTTTCTCCCTAATCTTATTTACAGATTGCCAACATTGAAATGGCTGTATCTTCTTCATTTTTTTTTTGCGTGCCATGTGTTTGGTATCATCGGATAGCTTAGAACCCACACTTTCAGATTCTGTAAATAACACAAAATGACCCAGGGGAGACTTGTTCCTGGTTTTGCTATGGCCAGTCACATTTTTCCTTAACCCCAAAGTTTTTTTCTTCTCCTCTTTCCGCAGACTGCTTTGCTCGACGGCGCTAACTGCGTCACACCGCTATCTCTGCTAATTCGTAGCAGGCTAGCCAGCGAAAGCGACGCGACGGAGGAGACGTCTCAAATAAAGAGAAAAAAGATCTTGGAAGGACTCGCTCGTCTTATCTCAGACATGCCTCCGGAGAAAGCAAAGCGAAAGACAAGACTTCCAAAAAAAGACCAGCAGAGCGGCGAGCCACCCTCGCGCACTTGCCCCAGCGGATACGGTTTTTCCCTCTCAGCGACGGACACCCACGAGGCCTGTCCCGTCTGCTTGGGGATGCTGCACGCGAACATGGTGCTAGACGCACCCGAGTCTTGCCCACACTGCAGCCAGATGCTGGAGGCGGTGAGGAGGTACCGTGCAGACTTCGTCGCCAAGGCCATGGGGGCTGCTGCGGCGCCAGCAGACCCGGACACTACTGGGGCTCTCACCCTCATGCCAGAGCTCGAGAACATGGCTTTGGACGACAGCACCCGAGTCAAATGGGGCAACAGCCCAGATTTGCTAGCCCCCATGGTGGACTTAACAGTTGAATTTGACAATTGAGGCATGATGAACGAGGATGAGATATCGATTTCAGCCTCAGGTGAATTTTCTGCGGACGACGCCGACGTCGGATACGGGGAACAGGGAAAAGACCTCTCCCGCACACTGGTGCCTGTGCTCCCAGAGACTGACTTTTCCATCCTTGCTCTGTTCGACTTGTGTCACAGAGCAGCGGACGCACTGCAGATCCCATGGCCGGAGCCTCGACATCGTCAACAAGTCACGAGGTTGGCAGGAAATTATTTTTACTCAAAGCCGCAGGCCGCCATGAGGCAAAGGATGCCCGTCTTTTCTGACTTCCTCACAGAACTAACTCGCACCTCGGCTCAGCCCAGAGCTCCCATGTTACTGCAGTTCTCGCAGTTTCTTGACGTGGACGGGATGGATGAAGTGGGAATAGCCAACGTGCCTCAAATTGAGGACACGCTAGCGTCTCATCTGGCTCCCAAGTCATCCGGGACAAAACCAACTCTCCCCAGCAAGGCCTGTTGAGCTTCGGCTTCTCTGCTCGATAAATGCTACAGGGCTCAGGGTCTCGCGGCGCACGCAATGAACGCGTCTGCAATGATGCAAGCCTACCTGGCTGAAAAACTATAGGAACTCCAGGTAACGACAGACAAGCAAACTACCACGGAGCTGCTGGATGAAGCCCGTAGGGCAACAGACTTTGTGCTCCGCATGATGGAGACAGCAGCTGTTGCACAAGGCAAAGGAATGGCTGAGGTGGTCATCGCAATACGCTATCTGTGGATGACCTTAACTGACCTCCCGGAGGGACAGAAAGTTCCTTTTCTCCACCATTCGATAGAACCGACGGGACTTTTTGGAAAAGCGCTGGATCAAATTCAGACCAGGCTGGACCAGAGGCGCAAACAGGCTGAAGCTCTCCGAGTGGGCATCCCCAGGAGAACCTTCGCCCCCCCCAAGGAGTCAGCTGGGAGCAGAGCACCGCAGCCTCGACACCATTCAGCCACACGTGCCCCACCGCAAAAGCGGCCGGCGTACGAGGTCGAGCACCGGCAGAGACCACCGCCGGGCCCACCTCGGACCGAACACGCCTGGAGTAAGAACAGATTTGTTCCCCGCCAGGCGGACCGGTACAGAACCTCCTCGGCGAATCGGGACACCAAACAGAAGCGTGCCTGATGAACCAGGACCGCTTCTTGACTTTACACGATCACCCGCCGACGCAGTACGGGAAATGATCTTTTCACGTCCAGACTTTGTTTGTAGCATGGTACAAAAAGCTGGTGACTTTGTTTTAGACACAAATCATGTCCTTTCTGCTGTGAGTGACATAAAGTCAAATATGTCGTTACACCGGGAGGAGACCCAGAGGAAGACCCAGGACACGCTGGAGGTACTATGTTTCTCGGCTGGCCTGGGAACGCCTTGGGATTCCCCCAGAGGAGCTGCTCCAAGTGGCTGGGGAGAGGGAAGTCTGGGCCTCCTTACTTAGGCTGCTACTCCCGCGACCCGACCCCGGATAAGCAGAAGAAAATGGATAGATGGATGGATGTCGTTACACATAAGCACGAATAAAGCTAAAAAACAGCCGCTCTCTGTTTTCTTGACAAAAACAACAACAACAACAACAAACACAATAACATCAGCAGAACAGGTCCCTGTGTCCTGCTAGCCGACATAAAGGGAGGGAGCCATCACCCCCCCCCTCCCTCACGGCTCACGGGGTGTTAGCCTAATCAATAAACCCCAGCAGGGTGCCTCAGTTTTGTCTGCAACAGACAGGCCCAGAGGCCCGACACTCCTCACAGAGACAGGTGAGGGGGGTCACGTGCTCCGGCCCCTGCTCTGTTGTAAACCACTGGGCGGACAATACACAAACCAAACAAACCCGTGACACGTCCGCGCTCCAGGGGTGCGCGCCGACAGAATCTGACGACCCACCTTCCTGGCCACCTATTCAACGGTTCCCAGTAAGGGACGGGGGGGCACGGCAGAAGCCCGCAGGCTAACACCAGCTTCACACGTTCACAAAGGCAGTTGTGATGAAACTGCAGTGTGTGTAAACAAGCCAGGGCTGAATCAGACTCCTCTTCCTTTTAATCGAAGAGGACTGAGCTCTCTGTCACCAACCAATATAAAGTCTGCTTAGCACAAAGGACCATCTCCACATTCTCATGGTGAAGCTGCCCCCTTATCCGTGGTGGGCGACATACAATGCTCAAGCAATTATCTTGTAGCACATGTCCGCACTCAATGTGCTGACTCAGTTCTGCTCTTAAACGACGTACCCCCACCGGGTGAAACACAGCCCACCGGTGGTTTGTCAGGTTCCAAGACCCTTTTAAGGCCGGAGACCAGTAAACAAGGCCCAACCAGGAAACGGGCTGGGACCAGGAGATCTGCTCGTTTACAAAACTTTCAACCCCTCCAATCTATGACCCCCAACAAAAAGAGGAAAAACAGACATTCTGTCCCGCTTTTGTTTAATAATGACAACAGATTGCCTCTGCCCCAAAACACTTTGAATCACAGCAGTAGGGTGGTACATCTGCAGGAAGGTCCTCTCCCTAACGTGATTGACCTTCAAGGGACCACAGGAATTAGGGTCCTTGAGGGAGAGGTGGTTCTACGACCTGTTCCTCTACAGGGACCCTCCATGTCACCAGAAGGAGCAGTCTTGCCACTTAGGCTGAGAGCTATGGCAAATTTCAGTTTGGTGGCGGAAAGGGACAAGCTGGTGGCCTCAGGCTTGCCAGAGAATGTGGTAAATACCATTCAAAATGCACGAGCTGGGTTAACTCAATCTCTTTACGCCCGGAAGTGGCGTATTTTTGAAGCCTGGTGCAAAGAAAGAAATATTGGCCCTCATGCACGAAAATGTTCGTATTCTTACCCTAAATTTCTCCTACTTTTGTTCGTACGGAGTGTTCCTACGAACATGCCACGTCAGATCCAACAAAGACTTCTATCCACAGGAAACGTGTGTATATGAGCTGTGTAAATAATGATGAATCCCACCTGTTCTATTCACCTGCTCGTGCACGCGGGAGGTCATTTACATAATTTCCACCCCTCAAAACACCATATAAGGCCACGCTTCCTGCCTTCTGACAGCAGGAAGTGTCCATTCATTCAAACACATGAAGTAAAATGAGGAACTCCACGCGTTCGGAGATCTGCTCTCAGTCGCGCTGTGGCTACCCCCCCCCCCCTGCAGGTGTCGGATGGTCAAATATCTTTAATGTTAGTGTAAAGTTTGTAAACAACTGTGTAGTTTCACTTATTCAGAAGAGCTGTGGCGCACCGCTACCCCCCCCCCCCCGCAAGTGTCGGATGTGTTTTTGAACAGAGGCATTTTAAAATGTCTCGAAACTACAGTTAACCTCATATTAATATTGTAGTGCATATGTTGTGTCTCCCGTGGGTCGTACAGTATCAGAAATCAAGAATAAATGGTTTGATCTGTAAATGGCTTCAAACAAACGTCTCGCCACAGCACGACAGGTGGACAGTCTGCGAGATGGAGCAGACTTTTACTGCAAGACGCGCGATGATCCACACTCAGAACACAGATGACAGTGCGCCCGCAGTCAACAGGCAGCTTAAATAAAAAATGACATGAAACGAATGAATAAGCTGGTTTCGCTTTTTCTCTGCGGTGCTGTGTGTGTGTGTGCGTGTGTGTGTGTCTGCTCGACAGTCGCGCGGCGTGGGGGGGGGCATGCCGACACTGGCGCGGGGGGACCCCGTGCCCACTGTTGGCACGGGGTGGGGGGGCGTGTGCCACACCACGCGCGGGGTCGCACGGTGGTCGAGTGGGGCGCGCGGGGGGGGGGTTTGAAGCCGCTTTCTTTTAATTTAACAAATTTGTGTCGTTGCATTTAATTCTTTTTAAACCCAGAACATTTTCTAAATAACGAAATATAAGTGATTAGTGATGGAAATCCATCTGGATAACGGCGGACCGACTGCTCGTAAAATATACGACAGGTCCAGACCACACGTACATTTTGTTCGTATCTGTAAATAATCCTAGGATACGAAAACATTGTTGGATGCCACAAATGATCCTAAATCACTCGTACGAACAGTATAAGAACAAATCTGTGCGTACGACCGGTTCGTGCATGAGGCCAATTATTTCTTATTAATGTGACCTGGCTCAGCTCCTCACCTTTCTTCAGGACTTGTTGGAGAAAGGTTGTTCTTTTTCAACAATTAAGGTGTTTCTATCAGCAATTTCGGCCTGTCACGAAGACTGGGGGAGCAGGACACCTGGCCACATCCGTTCATAATAAGATTTATGAAGGGCGTGCTAAGAAAGGGACCCCCCCCAGCAGGATCTTGACCCCTTGATGGGATCTTAGTCTGGTCTTGGGGGCTCTCTGTGATCCCCCATTCGAACCACTGAGCAACATTAAGATAGATTTATTATCTTATAAGACCGCTCTTCTCCTGGCTCTTTGCTCGGCGAAACTACAGTATTTTCTGGCATATAAGTTGCATTTATTATGTGTCACCGCTGACCCGTTGTGTTTATTATGCGTTTATTTAATGGTCAAAACGGCTTTGTTTTCCCTGGGCTGTGCCATCCATCGTGGCCGGAGCCACTAGCTCTCCAGTGTTCCTCCGCCTGCACCAGCTGAGAGAAGTTAGCACGCACCGGAGAGCTCGCTGTTGCAGTTCTTAGAAATTTAAAACTTCAGTAAAAATTGCGTTATGAATATGGGAAAAAGTATATAAGCCGCTTCAGCGTATAAGTCGCAGGACTGACAAATTTATGCAAAAAACTATGACTTGTACATTGGAAAACACGGTATTACAAATAGCATGTGGTCCCTAGGTAAAACAAATCCCATGCAAATAGGGCTTAAGTCTTAATGTGTGGGGGCTTTCCTTGCATTCTGCATATTGAGCAGCTACCGTCTTGGTGATTGTAACAAAAACAAAGTTAACTTTTGAAGCCTAGATTTTTTTAGTATACGTACACCTTTTGGTATGTCTGAATTTCTCAAGACTTTCTGCTCCTCGAGGGGAAACTAGCGACTAAAGGAGAGCAGACCTTGCAGGTGGAGGCTGGTTCCATTTCCGGCCTGAATATGTTTATTCACTTCTGGGGACTCTTTGGCTGTAATCAGCTTGCATAAATCTCTTTGATGATAGCCACAAGAACATCTGCTGGAGCAAAGAAAAAAAAAAACATTGAGGGAGGCAATAAAATGTCTGGCTGAACATATGCTAATGAAAATGTGAGTTGTCCTGAAAAGTTTGTTGCACTCTCAAAGTTGCAGCCGTGGTGCACCTGTCTGTTTGAAAATCCCATTAAAGAACAAAGATTCAGTTATTATTCTAAACATCAATTTAAAGCATGCAGAAACATTTGGCATTCTGCTGGACAAGTAAAATTCTTAATTTTATGTTTTTTAGAGAAATATCTCACTGTCAGCCTGGACGCTGGATAAATGAAATAGCAAAATGTAATCAACATGTTTCACTCCTTGTAGCATCATTAACAGCTTTACAGAAAGTTGACATTAACCACAAAAAAAAAAAAGCTTAAACTCACATTTTCTGTTGTGGGTATAAAGAAAACCAATATTAAATACACGTTAGTTTTGATCAAAGCGTCAAAGGGCCACACATGAGAGACTTAAGAGACATGTGTGGCATCAGAGCTGCAGGTTGCAGACCCCTGGCCAAGATAATGGAGGATTTACCTGCAGTTACCTTCGTACAGTTGAACATGTGATACTTCCTGTTCATCACCGTTGAATTCAGCTGCCAGCCTTTATCCATATTTTATATTTTTCCAGACTGATTTTAGGTTTTGGACGCTGAATTAACTGTATTCCTCTGACCGCTCAGGGTAACGCTGTCTGAATTACTGTACATGTTCTCCACTGACAACGTTTACGGTAATCTTTTTTTTTTTCTGTTTATTTTTCCACAAAATCCCTCTGACTGCAGAGCGTTCGTAATGCAAAACCACAATAATGTTGTCAGAGGAAAAGGAGGTGCAACTCCTGCAGGTAAGGGGCCTTGGACTTCAAGACAAATTGAGGTAGCTGATTTTCCAGTTGCTGACGAGCTGAGGTTTGACGGATGGTGTTGAAGATCTCATCCGTCCATTTTCTTCCGCTAATCCGGGATTGGGTCGCAGGTGTTGCAGTTTAAGTAGGGACGTCCAGACTTCCCTCTCCCCAGCCACTTGGACCAGCATGAATCCCAAGGAGTTCCCAGGCTGGCCAAGAAACATAGTCCCTCCAGCATGCCCTGGGTCTTCCTCTGAACCTCCTCCCAGAGACGCCAGCTTCTGTAGCCAAGGATCAGACCATCAAGGTCCCAGCCCTTGGCCACCACCCATCCCACATTGCACCCGACACCTTTGGCCCCTCCCACAGGTGGTGAGCCCATGGAAAGGGGGACCCACGTATCCTATTCGGGCTGTGCCCGGCCGGCCTCCATGGATAAAAGCCCGGCCATCAGGCACTCGCCAGTGTGCCCCACATCCAGGCCCGGCTCCAGAGTGGGGCCATGGTGACCCACGTCTAAGTGAGGGAACATTGGTTCCATTAATTTTAAAGGGGACCTCAGATGGTTTTTTAAATTTTTATGGTATTTCTGTGGGCTATCCAGACCCTATTCCTTCAATTTAATGCACAAAATAATTCTTAGATAATCAATTATACCCTTTTTAATTCTGCCATTTTTAACTTTCGTTTTGAACGACCGGTTTCTGATAGAAGTTCTGAAGTCCACGCCCTTCAAAGATCTGTTTACGCCCTCTGTAACAGCCAGTATCTGTAATGTGTTGTTGTTTTAAAATTAGCTCTTTTTTATTACTCATTTGACTTACTGTTAGTGCTAGCTTAAGATAACTTACCGAAACCCGTCTGAGCGCGCCGCAATTTGCTGCTCCTTTTAGCATTAGACCACCCGAATCCGATGCTAATGTTAGCTTGTTCCTCTTCCGGTGTTCGCCAGCTCCGCTCGTTGCACGCGGCGATTTTGGGAGTTATCGCTGTTCCAGTCAAGACAACACAAAGTTCACCAAGTGTCTCCCGTAAATTAATCCGTAAGGAGAAGGTCCTCGCTGCTGCGAGGCTCCTGTGAGGCTTCAGTGAGGCTGTACAGTTGAAGCTCCGCTCCATCAAGCCAGAAGAGGGTCCCGTCGCAACCGGTCTCTACGCCGGGGGTATGCTCGTTTAATTTTTGCCGGCGGCGCGTTGGGAGAGATCGCAAATACACTAAAAATTGAACTAAAACATAAAAATAACAATTATACTTTATTTATAAAGCCATTTAAAAAACCACAGCTGCAACAAAGTGCTGTACACATGAAATTAAGAACATATAAACAAAAGATGAGATGAAATCATGAAAAACAACAGTCATGTGTTTAATACAGAAGTGGGTTGAGCCCAGAGCCATATAAAGTGAGAGTTGCGACACTTCCATAGAGATCCGTTGTAAGAATGGAATGCGGAAGTCACGTGGGTCATGGAGGGGGCGATTTGTTCCATGCTCTGTTTAACAGTCTGACTCTGCCTGCAGTAGCGCTCCGTTGCCGCCAGAGGGCGCAGCTCCACAAGGTTTCCATGGCCGTTGTTTGGAACGATTGACTGCCAGTTGGCGACTTCAAAGAGTGTCAGAACTCTCTATATATACGGCTCTGGGTTGAGCCTAACATGGGGTTGCTAGGTGAGGGGCTGGACTCAGGTTGGGGTGGGTTGTCCTCTCGCTTGTGACGTTACAAGCGAGATTGATCTCCAGTTTATTTCAAAAACGAAACCTATATTATCACAGTAAAATAAATCTACTTAGAGTAAATAAACCACTGGGTGCATTTTTTTGGCCTTAGGACTGTTTTTTTATGAAGTAAATACCCAAAGTTGAGTAAATAAACATTAAAAAGTGAATTTTGAATGTGTGGTCCCCTTTAATCATCATAAGGGGTCTTTGGGCTGCACTTTGTCTGGTCCCTCACCTAGGACCTGTCTGCCTTGGGTGACCCTACTAAGAGTGTGAAGCCCCTGATGGCATAGCTCCTAGTATCATTGGGACACTCAAACCCCTCCACCACGGTAAGGTGGCAACTCAGGGATGGGGTGTTGAGGATCTGACTTGTGCTAAAAAAAACTTTTTTTAATCATAATTTTACTGGCCTATGTGGTGGCATTTATTTAAAATGTATTAAATGTTTTGGTGAATCTAAGATTTGAGAACTAAGTTTCCTTACAAAATCTTATTGACGTCTTCTTTATTTTTCAGAGGTGACGAGTTAAAAATTAGGGGGGGCTTGAGCACCCCACAAAAAGAGGCTAAAATCGCCACTGGTGATTACCTTGACACGCCGACACGAGCGGAAATCCTTTGGCGATGGGTGATAATGAAATCACAGAGGGAAGAGTGTACATTTTGTTCATGACCTTGGAAGTGAATGGAAAGGGCGTGGGGAAAAGTTACATAGTGCAGATTAACGACTGGGCGTGGAACGCTCATGTGAGCGGTGGCAGTGCTGTCATGAGACGCTGCAGCGTAATGGATGGTTGATTGGGGAGGCAGCAGGGAAGACTTCAGATTACTCACTGAGTGACAGTGGGCTATAACCGCCCTGCTTTGTTTCCTGCTGCCAGCTTTGGAGGCAGACCAACATGCAAACCTCTAAAAGACGAATCATCACTTTGTCAGTACATCAGAGCAAGACAACCTGCTTTGTTTCCTGCTGCCAGCTTTGGAGGCAGACCAACATGCAAACCTCTAAAAGACGAATCATCACTTTGTCAGTACATCAGAGCAAGACAACCTCTTTCTTCCCTGAGGTGAGCTTAGTGTGCCAATTGTAATCTTAAGGGATATCTGATGACTTGTTATGGCAAAAATGTTCCTTGCCAACATAAACACAATACAAATTTTAACTGAAAGTTTCCAAGATTTTATTCAAATTCAACTTGCATAAGGTCTCGTGTGTGCACGCGCATGAATACGTGAACCCGTTCCGTTTGCATGGCGGTCTCAGGGCTACATAGTTTGAGTACGAGGGCTGTAATTATTGAGTCCGTGCATATTAAAAAGCATCCGCATCGCACATAAATACGCCCTGCTGTCACTTGGAGCTGATAAGCCGCTGATAATGTGCTGGAGGTTGCACATGTCAATCTGGAGCTCTGAGCTCACACATTCAGCAATCAGGATGGTTCCTCTGTC
>JBBPBX010030594.1:9053-24657 GCA_038048925.1 Garcialebias charrua
CATCAGCTAGAATCCTACATCAGACAAGAATGGGAACACATTCCTCACTAAAACTGAAAGTTATGCACCATAACTCATGTTCCCTGAAGGAAGGGAACGAGGTGCAACATATGCTATGGGAATTACGCCCCTGCGCGATTACCTGAAGGAATACATTCACGCCTTTACGGCAGGAGCGTCAGCGTCGCTCCAGAGGCCTCGCCCTCTGGGTACTTAAGCCGCTGACGCCCATTCATCATTCTCCAAGATGCACTTCACCGAGCTTTCAGCATTGAAAAGGGCCAAGTATGTTGCACCCTGTTCCCTTCCTTCAGGGAACATGAGTTATGGTGCATAACTTTCAGTTCCCTTTCAGTCATGTCTCTCGGTGCAACATATGCTATGGGAACGTAATTCAATCACGCCCTTGAAATGCTCAGTAAAATGCATGCTAGTGTGAACGTCTGCCTCTATTCAGCAGGCATCTCAAGGCTGCTTTCTACTGTGTGTTAGAAAGAACAGCCTGAGTGACATCACACGCAGTAACATCCAAACTGTAATGCTTTGCAAAAGTGTTTAATAAGCTCCAGTTCACAGCAGCACAAATGTCTGCAACTGGTACACCCTTGAACAGTGACCATGAGGTGGCCAAGCCCCGAGTAGAGTGAGCGCGCACTCCAGAGGGCACCTGTTGACCTTTGCTACTGTACGCCCTTTTTATAGCCTCAGTCACCCAGTGTGAGAGGCGCTGCTTTGATAGGGCCTTTCCGGTAGCAGGTGCTGCAAAGCACACAAACAGTTGATTTGTTCTTCTCCATTCGGCTGTTCTCTGCATGTAAGTGCTTAAAGCTCTCACGGGGCAGAGAGCCTTCGGCCTTTCCTGTTCCTGAGTGAGGACAGGAGCAGGTGGAATAGAAGAGAGATCAAAGTCCAGACTTCTGTGGTTTAGAGTCAAGACCTTGGGCAGCACGGTGGCACAACTGGTAGAGCTGCTGCCTCTCAGCGAGAAGGTTGCCGGTTCAAATCCCGGTCCGGGGGCCTTTCTGGGTGGAGTTTGCATGTTCTCCCCGTGCATGCGTGGGTTTCCTCCGGGTACTCCGGTTTCCTCCCACAGACCAAAAAACATGCTTGTTAGGCTGATTGGTGACTCTAAATTGACCCTAGGTGTGAGTGTGAGAGTGGATGGTTGTTTGGTGTGAGTGAGACAGGTCCCTCTTGTAAATGAGTCCCCGTGACTCAACGAGGCTAGCCTGTATAAATAAAGGTTGAATGAATTAATATGCGGGATTAGGCCTTAGGGTGACCTTTGACCCATCAGGGACGAACCTGGTACACATTGGGTGTACGGACAAGGCATGGAGATCATCCACACGTTTCACAGAGCAAAGAGCCAGGAGAAGAGTGGTCTTATAAGATAATAAATCTATCTTAATGTCGCTCAGTGGTTCAAATGGGTTATCACAGAGAGCCCCCAAGACCAGACTAAGAACCCATCCAGGGGTCAAGATCCTGCTGGGGGGTCTCTTTCTCAGCACTCCCTTCATAAATCTTATTATGAGCGGGTACGCGCCAGGTGTCCTGCTCCCCCAGCCTTCGTGACAGGCCGAAATTGCTGATAGGAACACCTTAATCGTTGAGAAAGAGCGAACTTTCTCCAGCAAGTCCTGAAAAAAGGTGAGGAGCTAAGCTAGGTCGCATGAATAAGAAATAAGATTTCTTTCTGTGCACCAGGCTTCAAAAATACGCCATTTCCGGGCGTAAAGAGACTGAGTTGACCCAGCTCGTGCATTTTGAATGGTATTTACCACATTCTCTGGCAGGCCTGAGGCCACCAGCTTGTCCCTTTCCGCCACCAAACTGAAATTTGCCACAGCTCTCAGCCTAAGTGGCGAGACTGTTCCTTCTGGTGATGTGGAGGGTCCCTGTAGAGGAGCAGGTGGTAGAACCAGCTCTCCCTCAAGGGCCCTAATTCCTGTGGTCCCTTAAAGGTCAACCACGTTAGGGAGAGGACCTTCCTGCAGATGTACCACCCTACTGCTCTGATCAAGAGTGTTTGGGGGCAGAGGTAATCTGTTGTCATTATTAGACAAAAGTGGGACAGAATGTCTGTTTTTCCTCTTTTTGTTGGGGATCATGGATCAGAGAGGTTGCAAGTTTTGTAAACGAGCAGATCTCCTAGCCCCAGCCCATTTTCTGGTTGGGCCTAGTTTATTGGTCTCCGACCTTAAAAGGGTTCTGGATCCTGACAAACCACCGGTGGGCTGTGTTTCACCCGGTAGGGGTACATCGTTTAAGAGCAGAACTGAGTCAGCACATTGAGCGTGGTCACGTGCTGCAAGATCACTGCTTGAGCATTGTGTGTCACCCACCACGGATAAGGGGGCAGCTTCAGCATGAGAATGTGGAGATGGTCCTTTGTGCTGAGCAGACTTTAAATTGGTTAGCGACCGAGAGCTCAGTCCTCTTCGATTCAAAGGAAGAGGAGTCTGATTCAGCCCTGGCTTGTTTACACACACTGCAGTTTCATCACAACTGCCTTTGTGAACGTGTGAAGCTGGTGTAAGCCTGCGGGCTTCTGCCGTGGCCCCCCCGTCCCTTACTGGGAACCATTGAATAGGTGGCCAGGAAGGTGGGTCGTCAGATTCTGTCGGCGCGCGCCCCTGGAGCGCGGACGTGTCACGGGTTTGTTTGGTTTGTGTATTGTCCGCCCCGTGGTTTACAACAGAGCAGGGGCCGGAGCACGTGACCCCCCTCACCTTTCTCTGTGAGGAGTGTCGGGCCTGTTTGCAGGTACCTCTGGGCCTGTCTGTTGCAGACAGAACTGAGACACTCTACTAGGGTTTATTGATTAGGCTAACACCCCATGAGCCGTGAGGGAGGGGGGGAGATGGCCCCTTCCCTTTATGTCGGCTGGTAGGACAGAGGGACCTGTTCTGCTGATGTTATTGTGTTTGTTTGTTGTTTTTGTTTTTTTGAGAGTCAAGAAAACAGAGAGGGGCTGTTTTTTGAGCTTTATTCGTGCTTATGTGTAACGACATATTTGACTTTATGTCACTCACAGCAGAAAGAACATGATTTGTGTCTAAAACAAAGTCACCAGCTTTTTTACCGTGCTACAAACAAAGTCTGGACGTGAAAAGATCATTTCCCGTACCGCATGGGCGGGTGATTGTGTAAAGTTAAGAAGCGGTCCTGGTTCATCAGGTACGCTTCTGTTTGGTGTCCCGATTCGCCGAGGAGGTTCTGTACCAGGCCGCCTGGCGGGGAACAAATCTGTTCTTACTCCAGGCGTGTTCGGTCCAAGGTGGGCCTGGCGGTGGTCTCTGCCGGTGCTCGGCCTCGTACGTCGGCCGCTTTTGCGGTGGGACACGTGTGGCTGAATGGTGTCGAGGCTGCGGTACTCTGCTCCCAACTGACTCCTTGGGGGGGAAGGTTCTCCTGGGGATGCCCACCCGGAGAGCTTCAGCCTGTTTGCGCCTCTGGTCCAGCCTGGTCTGAATTCGATCCAGCGCTTTTCCAAAAAGTCCCGTCGGTTCTATTTAATGGTGGAGAAAAGGAATTTTCTGTCCCTCCGGGATGTCAGTTAAGGTCATCCACAGATGGCGTATTGCGATGACCACCTTAGCCATTCCTCTGCCTTGTGCAACAGCTGCTGTCCCCATCATGCGGAGCACAAAGTCTGTTGCCTTACAGGCTTCATCCAGCAGTTCAGCGGCAGCTTGCTTGTCTGTCGTTACCTGGAGCTCCTGTAGTTTTTCAGCCAGGTAGGCTTGCATCATTGCGGACGCGTTCATAGCGCGCGCAACGAGACCCTGAGCTCTGTAGCATTTCTCAAGCAGAGAAGCCGAAGCTCGACAGGCCTTACTGGGGAGAGTTGGTTTCGTCCCGGATGACTTGGGAGCCAGATGAGATGCCAGCGTGTCCTCAATTTGAGGCACGTTGGCTATTCCCACTTCATCCATCCCGTCCATGTCGAGAAACTGCGAGAGCAGCAGCAGCATGGGAGCTCTGGGCTGAGACCAGGTGCGAGTCAGTTCTGTGAGGAAGTCCGGAAAGACGGGCATCCTTTGACTCGTGGCAAAAAAAATAATTTCCTGCCAACCTCGTGACTTGTTGACGAGGTGGAGGCTCCGGCCATGGGATCTGCAGTGTGTCCGCTGCTCTGTGACACAAGTCGAACAGAGCAGGGATGGAAAAGTCAGTCTCCGGGAGCACAGGTACCGGGGTGCGGGAGAGGTCTTCTCCCTGTTCCCCGTATCCGACGTCGGCGTCGTCCGCAGAAAATTCACCTGAGGCTGAAATCTAGATCTCGTCCTCGTTCATCATGCCTCGAGTGTCAAATTCGACTGTTAAGTCCACCATGGGGGCCAGCACATCTGAGCTGTCGCCCCATTCGACTTGTGTGCTGTCGTCCAAAGCCATGCTCTCGAGCTCAAGCGTGGGTTCAGAGGCTCAGTAGTGTCTGGGTCTGCTGGTGCCGCAGCAGCCCCCATGGCCTTGGCGACGAAGTCCGCCCGGTGCCTCCTCACCGCCTCCAGCATCTGGTTGCAGTGTGGGCAAGACTTGGGTGTGTCCAGCGCCATGTTTGCGTGCAGCATCCCCAAGCAGACGGGACAGGCCTCATGGGTGTCCGTCGCTGAGAGGGAAAAACCGCATCCGCTGGGGCAGGCGCGCGAGGGTGGGCTCGCCGCCCTGCTGGTCTTTTTTGGAAGTCTTGTCTTTCGCTTTCCTTTCTCCGGAGGCATGTCCGAGATAAGACGAGCGAGTCCTTCCAAGATCTTTTTTCTCTTTATTTGAGACGTCTCCTCCGTCGCGTCGCTTTCGCTGGCTAGCCTGCTACGAATTAGCAGAGGTAGCGGTGTGACGCAGTTAGCGCCGTCGAGCGAAGCAGTCTGCGGAAAGAGGAGAAGAAAAAACTTTGGGGTTAAGGAAAAATGTGCCGGACTAGCTTTCGCTAGCCCAGCAGTACGCAGGAATAATTCTCTGTACGCCCTGTGTAGGGAGAAAGCTCACCTCTGTTCGAGCAATGAAGCAACAGAGAAGTCCCGCGAAGAGAGGTAGTTCAGGTTTAAGCGAGGTGAAGGGCAATAAGAGAATGATGAATGGGTGTCAGCTGGCGCCCCTGCTGTAAATACGTGAATGTATTCCTTGAGGTAATCGCGCGGGACGCAATTCCCATAGCATATGTTGCACCGAGAGACATGACTGAAAGGGAACCTCCAGCAACTGGTGTGCTTGGTTCCTTAACATGTACAGACTAATGTGAGAAAGGGAGGGCTGCTTCACACAAGTAAACATGGTGCAGTCTCACCTCAGCCTTTTGAGGTTTATTGCTGCCATCAAATTCTAAATTACCCTATTTCTCCTCATAAACTGTATAAATTCTTAGTTTAACCATTTGATGTTTACTCCGCTCCACTGTGGATAAAATACTGCATTCAGTTTTTATTTACATTTTACACAACATACCAACTTCTTTTGGGTTTTAAATAAATGCTGCAGTGTTATAAGTCTAAATTCAGATTTAAAAAATGTTCTTCAACTGTGGGAATGTTCAATTAATGTGTTTGGACTGCCCATTTAATCATGTGTTAATTGCCGTCTGGCTCGAGCAGCTTGTGTGATTTTAACGACTCGTTTTCTGTTCTTTTCCATGTCCAGTGACCACGCCGCGGCCCACAGATGGCGTTGATGTTTATTTCGAGAAGCCAGTTGATGACACAGAGCATGCCAACTTCCTGCGTGCCAAAACAGACCTGGAGGAGCGCAGGATGAAGCGCATCAATGAGGTGAGTTTCACAGTGCCGAGAACAGGTTAATAGCTTGCCAGGCAGCAGGTCACACATTTCGGCAGTGATTCATTAACAAGGACTGAAACTCGCTTTGACAATCAGTTGGCCTGGACATGATTCTCTTGCCTTAGGGAAGAATATACAAAGAAATATGTGACATGACACAAAAAAGATTAAAAGTCAGGAAGGATGCATTTTCATTCATTCCGTTGCCATCTCTTTAGATTATCAGTCTTGATTTTACCATTTTCTAACAAAAAAAGACTAGACAAGGTGTTCATTTATCAAAGTAAAACAAACCTAGTTAAATCATGTCATCTGGACCAGTTTCTTTAAGTGAGAAACATTTCGTCCTCCATATGGAAGACTTACTGCGGCCTGTCAACCAGATCTGTCCCATAGGTAGCCAGGTAGCAAGTTGGCCATCTGGCCTAAAACATTTGATTACTATACATGATGATTGAATGTTTTGAACGGGTGCATGTGTTCAAAGCCTGCTTCTGGGATTCCAACAGGAGGTTGGCTTGAAACACAGCAATGAAGGCTACATATGGGACAGATCTGGTTGGCAGGCTGCAGACTGATGAAGTCTTCTGGTCCAGATGACATGATTTAACCTTTTTTGTTGTTATCTGCCTGGATGATTGAACTTACAAACCTTTAACAGTAAAATGCTTAAGTTATGGGTGGGTGTCTTTCATGTTCAAGATAAGGTTATCATACAAGAATTCATCCTAGAGCAAATATAATGCAATACAACACATTCTGATGTTATACAGTATATTTATATATGTTATATAATACAATTTAACTTACATACCCGCTTTTACTAAACTGATTTTTGTTAAAAATATTTTTGTAGCATACGTATGGTTTTACCCAGCACATTTCTTTTTATTTAATTACAATCAAAGAAATGTTTAATGCACAGAGTTAACTTGTCTTCTGTATTTGAAATGAAAAAGTGAAAATAGTCAAATAAAAACCACCAGGGACCAATAGAGCAGATGTAATAACTATATCTAAGAGCTACATTTAGGATTTTAATTAAATCTCATTTTTTGTCTTCTTTAATCTGAGAGCTGCTTTTAAATGTTTCTCTTAGAGGCCAAATAAAAGTTATTGAGATCCAGATCTGGCCAGAAGGCCTTGAGTTTGACATATGTTCTTTATATGAACTAACAGAACAAGTAACTAACTGGGCTTACACATGTAATATATAAAACATGACTGACTGTTAGAAGTGGCGTGAACAATAGCTAACTAGAGAAAATGAACATTTTAAAACCATAGCATCTGTTTACGAGCTGACTCTGAAATGTTAAATAAATTTGAAGCTTAGTTTTTGAAAAATCTGTAAGACATTTGCTGTATGTCCATTGTCAGCTTTACGATCTGCCAGTCAACACCTGCTGGAGGTGCCTCGCTCAAGGTACAAACAATGGGGAGACAGGTCCTTTTCTGTTGCCGGCCCAAAAGCCTGGAATAGTCTCCCCTATGAGCTATGTGTCACCTCTGATCTGACTCTGTTCAAAACCACAATGAAGACCCACTTGTTTAAAAAAGCTTTCAGTCTGTAACTTTTATTACTTTTGGTATTTTAGTATTTAGTATTTTTATTTCCACTGCCTCCTTTTATTGCTGCTGGGTTTTTATTTTCACCGATTTATTGTACCTGTTTTTATCTTTCATCCTGTTAAGCACCTTGGTCAAGGCAAGGCATTGTAGGAAGGTGCTATACAAATAAAGTTTATTATTATTATTATAAAATGGGGAAAAGGCAGTCTGATTTATGGAAAATCCATAAGACTTGACATGTATGTATAATACAACATGACAGGAAATTTCTGTCAGAAATTGATATGGGCTATCTAAATAATTCTTGAAGTTTTTCTGTATTTGACATTCCTTCATCAATAAATATACTCAGCTCTGAGTTTTTTAAGGGAGTTGTTTTGTATTTTGTTTAACTATTGTTTACAAAGTTCCTAGTGTACTGTACTATGATGCTTTTTTAAATGGACACATATAAGGCATAGTTACATACTTTTAGATTAATCCTTTTCATTTTTGCTTTTTATCACTCAGATCATGAAGGAATGGGCTGAGGCTGACAACCAATCCAAAAATCTGCCCAAGTCTGAGCGTCAGGCTCTGAATGAGGTAAAAATATACAGTATTTCTAGATCGGTTTCAAACACTTTTCTAAAAAGATCACACTGTGGTAGAGGTAAAATAGACATTTGCTTTGGTCATTCATATATCAACCAACTCATTTTGTCTGAACCAGCATTTCCAGTCGGTGCTGCAGACACTGGAGGAGCAGGTCGCTGGGGAAAGGCAGAGACTTGTGGAGACTCATCTGGAAAGAGTTGAGGCCATTCTCAACAACAATCGCCGTCTGGCCCTGGAGAACTACCTGACTGCTGTGCAGTCTGATCCCCCTCAGGTAAGTCTGTCCTGCAGAGCAGACAAGGGTAGAAAATTGAGAGAAAATTCATCTATCTGCTTTAAACTCCATGTTTTTTTAAACTATTTTTCCTGGTGCCTTCCTCTCTCAAATTGGATCTTTTATCTTCCAGCCTGAGCGGGTGCTGCAGGCTCTAAAGCGTTACATGGCAGCCGAGCAGAAGGACCGCAGACACACACTGAAGCACTACCAGCATATAGAGGCTGTCGACCCCCAGAAAGCTGAGCAGATGAAATTCCAGGTGAGGGCTTTTGAGATGTGAGGTTTTCTGACAGTGCATCTCCATCCATCCATCCATTATCTTTACCCACTTCTTCCTTTATGGGTTGCGAGGGTCACTGGTGTCCATGTCCGGGGTATGCCCTGGACAAGCCTCCAGTCCATCACAGGGACACATAGAGACAAACAAGACAAACAACCATTCACTCTCTCACTCTCACCTAAGGACAATTAAGTTACCAATCAGCCCAACATGCATGTTTTTGGTCTGTGGGAGGAAGCTGGAGTACCTGGAGAAAACCTGTGAATGCACGGAGAGAACATGCGAATTCCACTCAGAACGGTCCCAGGCTGGGATTTGAACCAGCGACCTTCTTGCTGAGAGGCAACAGCAATTAACACCAGTTGTCTAGTTCTGCCACAAAATCAGCAATTAAACTTCTTTCAGTTAAAGGAAGATCAAAGCTGGTTTTAAAAGCAATTTGAACAATTCTTCTTCCTCTTCTTCTTATTTCGTCTTTTCCCTCTTCAGTGGTCGCCACAGCGAGTCATCCTCCTCCATCTCACTCTGTCTTCCTCATCCTCTGTCTGTCCTCACCCCCAACAAACTCCACGTCCTCTCTAACTGCATCCATATCTCCTCTTTGTCTTTTTCCTGGCAGCTGCATTTCTAACATCCTTCTACCAATACACTGTCCCTCCTCTGGACATGTCCAAACCATCTCAGTCTGGCCTCTCTAACTGTATCTCCCAGTTGTTCAACCTGTGCTGTACCTCTGAACTAGTTCCTAATCTTATCCATCCTTGTCACTCCTAAGGAGAACCTCAGCATCTTCATTTCTGCCACTTCCAGTTTATCCTGCCTTTTTGTCAATTCCACTGTCTCCAGACCATACAACATAGCTGGTTTCACCACTGTCTTGTAAACTTTTCCTTTGACCTTTGCTGACACCTTTTTGTCACAAATCACTCCTGAAACTTTTCTTCATCCACTCCATCCTGACTGGACTCTCTTTCTCACCTTGTTACCACACTCCACATTTTCCTGGACAGTGGACCCCAAGTACTTGAAGGTCCTACTGCCTTCCCCTTCTTCAATCTTTTCAAAGTTTTCTAAACGTCACCCTCACTAATCTTTCCCCCTTCCTGGTCCACAGTTTCTATAACCTCTACTCTTCTTTCTATTTCATTCTCTTCATTCGTTAGCTCCTCAAAGTACTTCTTCCCTCTTCCCATCACACTCTCCTCATTTGTTAAAACATTATCATTCCTATCTTTAAAGGGGACCACAGATGCAAAAATCACTTTTTAATGTTTTTTTTACTCAACTTTGGGTATTAACTTCATAAAAAAACAGTCCTTGTGCCAAAAAAATGCACCCAGTGGTTTATTTACTCTAAGTAGATTTATTTATTTTTGATAAATACACCAGGATTCACACTTCCTGCAGTTATTGACGTCACAGGCCGTAGCCAATCACCTCAAACCTGAGTCCAGCCCCTCACCTAGCAACCCCTGGTTAGGCTCAACCCACTTCTGTATTAAACACATGACTGTTGTTTTTCATGATTTCATCTCATCTTTTGTTTATATGTTCTTAATTTCATGTGTACAGCACTTTGTTGCAGCTGTGTTTTTTTTAAATGGCTTTATAAATAAAGTATAATTGTTATTTTTATGTTTTAGTTCAATTTTTAGTGTATTTGCGATCGCTGCCAACGCGCAGCCGGCAAAAATTAAACGAGCGGACCCCCGGCTTAGGGACCGGTTGCGACGGGACCCTCTTCCGGCGCGATGGAGCGGAGCTTCAACTGTACAGCCTCATTTCAGCCTCGCAGCAGCGAGGACCTTCTCCTTACAGATTAATTTACGGGAGACACTTGGTAAACTTTGTGTTGTCTTGACTGGAACAGCGATAACTCCCAAAATCTCCGCGTGCAACGAGCGGAGCTGGCGAAAACCGGAAGAGGAACAAGCTAACATTAGCTTCGGATTCGGCAGGTCTCATGCTAAAAGGAGCAGCTCATGGCGGCGCGCTCAGACGGGTTTCGGTAAGTTATCTTAAGCTAACACTAACAGTAAGTCAAATGAGTAATAAAAAAGGAGCTAATTTTAAAACAACAACACATTACAGATACTGGCTGTTACAGAGGGCGTGAACAGATCGTTGAAGGGCGTGGACTTCAAGAAACCGGTCGTTCAAAACGAAAGTTAAAAATGGCAGAATTAAAAAGGGTATAATTGATTATCTAAGAATTATTTTGTGTATTAAAATGAATTAATATTGTCAAGATAGCACACAGAAATAACATAAAAATTTTAAATACCTATATGTGGTCTCCTTTAACAAGCCTAACCTGCTGCACATAATTTCCAGCCTGATCCCTCTGTCTCAGCAATTGGTAGAAGTCCTTCTCCCTCTCTTTAGTGTCCAGCCTTCCATACAACTCATCAAACACCTTCTGCTTTGTGTTAGTTACATCCCTCTTTGCTCTACATTGCATCTCCTCCTGTCTCCTCTTTTCAGTCCTCTCACTGTCATATTTATTCTTTACTAACCTCTTTCTCTGAATTACTTCCCAAACTTCATTATTCCACCATCAGGTTTCTTCCATTCTCTGTCCAGATAACACACCAAGTACCTTCCTACCTGTCTCTCTAATTACTGTTGCTGTAGTAATCCAGTCATTTGGAAGCTCTTTCTTACCACCCAGAGCCTTTAACAGCTCCTCTCTGAAGTTCTCAAAACATTCTTCTTTCTTCAGCTTCCACCATTTGATTTTCTCTGATTTTACTCTTTTTCTCTTCTTCACAACAACAGTCATTCTACACACAACCATCTGATGCTGTCTGGCCACGCTCTCCCCTGCCACAACCTTACAGTCTCCAATCTCTCTCAGGTTTCCTCTTCTACACAGAATGTAGTCGACCTGTGTACCCCTTCCTCCACTCTTATAGATCACTCTATGTTCCTCCCTCTTTTGGAAATTCTTGTTGACAATTTTAAACACACAACAAGTCTTGTTTTCTTATTGGGCTCCTCTGTTTTATAGGTGTACACACATCTCCATGTGATTGAGGAAAGGATGAACCAAAGTCTTGCTCTGTTGTACAAGGACCCTACATTAGCTGAGGAGCTGCATGATGACATTCGTAAGCTTAATGACACTTATTGAGTTTCTCATTTACAAACTAATGTATATTCTTGTTTTGCAGTTATTAGTGTTATTTTTCATCTTGGTGTTGAAAATTTCCTTCTTTTTTGTGTGCATTCTTTTTAGAGGAACTAGTAAAGGCAGAACGAGGTGACATCAGCGAGCTGATGACCACCTCCATCTCTGAAACTCGCACCACTGAGGAGCTCCTGCCGGCCGAGAGCGAGGAAGAGAAGGATGATGAGGAAGAAGAAGAAGAGAGACCTTATCCTCCTCACATTGGTACTAATTCAACTAATAATCCTGCAAATGCCCACAAAGCTACAATATGTTGTCTTTCCTAATTTTGAGAGTGAACATTTAAAAATTGAACCACTTCAGATGAGATTTTTTTTCATTACTTGTTTTCCCCCTTCATTTTCACAGATGTGCAGCCTAATAAGAAAGGTCAGCTCACATTTAAAACTAAAAGTTTGACTCCATCTTCATTGTTGCAATTTTTTCTTACATTTGCAAATAGTTGGACTTTTTTTAAAATCTCTCTCTTCATGTCTGTAGAGGATGAATATGACTACAACACATCTGAGCGTAGCCCTACGTATGAGAATGAAGAAAAGGTAAAATTATCATCATTTAAGCTTTGACTTTTGACTCAGTCTTAGATAAATATACAAAAAGCACTGATGCAAGAAAGTGCACTTTTTGCGCAATCTATTTTCAGTGTTTCTGTAATTTCCTCATGAATTTCCTGTTTGTTGGTTTTTGTTGGTTTTTTCAGATCAACACCTCTGCAGAGCTCAAGCAGGTGATCAAGCCTAATGAGATTGCAAGAGATGAACTTGTAAGAACTTGTTTTTTTATACTTAAAAATGTTTGCTGTCTTAAAGAAAATTATGTTTAATTTAAAACTAAACTAAAATGACACATTTCATTTTGCCTAGCCATATTTCTACTGTTTAAAGTTTCATTTTTATTTATTTCCAAAGCAACCGGATGCGCTGGAGACATTTAACCGTGGCGCCATGGTGGGGTTGCTGGTTGTGGCTGTGGCTATTGCCATGGTGATGGTCATCAGTCTGCTGCTGGTGCGCAGGAAGCCTTATGGCACTATCAGCCATGGAATTGTAGAGGTAGGACCCCAGGCTAATAATTCAAGCACCTTTTTATTCCTGCCTGCATTGGTTTCCAAAACATTCTTTATTATTGTTCTGCTTGAACGATGCATGCTTCATTATCGTCATCGCTATATCTTCTTAACTGTTTTACATTTGAAAAATTCCCTAAAAGAAGTTAGCCAAAATACAACATCTTGCAACGGAAGTTGTAAAAACTCTTAAAAACCCTTTGATAGCTTTGAAAACCACAAAAATAAAACAAGATTAAACAACACTAAAATATATTCAAGCAACGACTAATTTAATGCAAGCTGGACTCAAACGTTTAAGCATGTTTAAAATTTTCATTTGCGCTTTTGTTGTGCAAGAGCAGATACAACTATTAAGGTCTTTTAGAACTTGAGAAAAATAACTTGGCTATTTTGGAAATTGCCTTTTTGCAAAAAGTTGAATAGGAAAATTGATATACTTTTAGATCCACTTTATTTTGAATCTACAGCCAGCAGTTGGTTAGCATACAGAAACTGAACAATTTAAAAATAATATAAAATGCCTAACAGCAATAGTAAGAAACCTTATAGAAACTTGACAAATTATGGAAAACCTATGTACAATTATCTTGCAAGATTGTCCGAATCAAAATATTTAAAATTTTCTTTTTTTTATTTGTATGTCAGTATTGTAAATATCTCCATCTATTCATCTTCTGTCTGAACATTGTGACCCAAAAATTTACTAAGCACAAAAGAATATTGTTGTTGCCCAGGTTCAAATCTCGGATCAGCTCCCAATTTATATGGCACAAACCGTCGGGCAGCAACATGAAATGAAGACATTACTTTAAGATCTTTATTATTAAAAACAACTAATTTAGTTATAAACGTCTCAATAACCAAGCACAGCCAATAAATAAATAAATCCCTGACCATACGCTAGAGCTGTCATTTCTAACCTAGCCTGCAACTAGCACAGACGACCAGAAATTTGGTCCGAGCCGGGCCCAAACAATATGCTGGATGGGCAGGCTGAGTCGGTCTTGTGCTTTGATGTGGTTTTACGAATTATACAGCCCAACAAAACTAAATAAGAATGCGCAATATAAAATCGTTTTAATGTGCTTATATTGGGCGGCCGTGGTGTAGTGGTAAGGGCAGTCGTCTCCCGATCGGAAAGTTGGCGGTTCGACTCCCGGGACCCGCACCATGTGTCGTTGTGTCCTTGGGCAAGACACTTAACCCTGAGTTGCTCCCGGTAGGACTGGAAAGCACCTTGCATGGTAGTCTGCCGCCACCGGTTTATGAATGTGTGTAGCATTCAATATATGTGTAGCACTTTGAGATTTTCAGTAATGAAAAGTGCGTTATAAATTGAATTAATTATTATTATTATTATTATTATTATTATAGAGGAGGAGACACTGGCAGTAAGTTTATAGGTTGAGAGGATGAGGAAGGAAAGAAAGAAGAAGTTAATCAGACTGTGAAGAGAGTAGCGCTGCTGCTGGCACATTGCGCAGTAATTGCACATATGGGCTCAGGCTTCTATGATGCGGTTTTACAACTCATACAGCACAAAGAAAACTAAATATGAATGCAAAATATAAAATTGTGTTAATCTACTTGTAGAGGAGGAGGCAGGTCCGACCGGCCGGTTGAAAGAGGTAAAAAAAAAAAAAAGTTGCGTTAAGTTCAGATGGATCCGCTGATCACTCGCCGCACGCATCTCTGCACCTGCTGTCATCTACGCTGAAGGAAGTAGCAGCATGCACAAAAGCCAAAGCGAGCAGTACGATCTGTTAAAATAACCTTGTTCTATGTCTTTCCCAATGATTTTGTTCTAAAAATATTTTTGTTATCTATATCAGGGGTGTCAAACATCCGGCCCCTGGGCCGGAACCGGCCCACCAGGGGGTTTAGTCGGCCCGAGGATAAATCTGAATTATATTTTAAAAAAAGAATAAACGTTATTTTCTTAAAAATCTGCAGTTCCTATGTTGTCCGCTAGAGGCGCTGTGGTTTAGTCAGTTCCTATGTTGTCCTACTCAAACAGAGTGGCTCTAGAAATGCAATTTCGATCCTGTGTATGTCCTGTACATATTGCAGTCTTGACAATAAAGTTGACTTTGACTTGACTTTTGACTAGGACCCAGAGGTACTGCGTTTTAGTCAGTTCAATCGCTTTACCCGTGTTTATATATGATATCTATGGCTTTACCCGCTTTTGGAACAGGCAGTCGGGCACCCTCATCAGCGGAATGTCCTTGTCAAAAAAGAGAAAAGTGGACACAGAGTGTCGGATTTTTCAAGAAAAATGGACTTCTTCCTATAAAACTCTTTGTTGGCTAAATGTTTTAAAACGTGCAATCACTGATCAGTTTTTTAAATGTTAATGTGTTTTAAGTCTTAAATAAATTAGCCTGGTTTAAACCAGACCCTTGTCCTTCACTTCGCTTCGTACTAGGGTCTGGACTTTTCCCATTGAAAAACGTTTCTTGCTGGAGGCGTGGCCTCTGCTTAGGAACAAAACCATTGGATATTTTGAACAGGGAAAGCATTCTGCTCCCTCCCCTCAGAGCCACCCCCCGTGCTCTGGTGAACTTGACTGACAGCTGCTCCGCCTCTTGCAGCGTTTCTCTCGCTGCGCAAATTCTGTGTTTATATGTTATAAAACGTTTTAATACAATAAAATCAAACCATGGATCGCTGGTCCAGCTCACCAAAACACCAGAAAATCTGATGGGACTCGGTCAGCAACTAAAACCCGAGTTTAATTCTCGTGACAACCTGAGGCATTTCCGTGTTCATTTTACTCAGCAGGAGGGTGGAGGAGAAGGAGGACGAGGGAGCGATTACTTAACTTTTGGGGAAAAAAAAA
>JBBPBX010030595.1:0-35088 GCA_038048925.1 Garcialebias charrua
GCACATTACATCACAGATGGTGCGTTCAGGTGTAAACGGATTTCCCATGATTAAACACGGCTTGAAGTTCAAAATCACTTTTAAAGCAAAATTAAAGTGATTTATCATTTTGTTTGCAAAAATTAACATATTTAAATGATAATATATATATATTTTGAGCAATTTGATGAATAGTAGAAAAATCACGTCAGTGGATCTTTAACTTAGTTTGGTATGCCAAAGACACTACCATTTATTTAGAATAAATCAACTAAATTAACACCATTACACTTGATTGACATGATTTCACTTTCTTTCAATTTAATACGTCAGCACATTTAAATTGTAACAACAGACATAAATACAGGATGTCATTATACTTAGTCTGTGGCTCAGTCTTAGCTTAAAAATAGTTACCAGATAGATTGAGAGGGATAAGGAAATAGGAGGAGAGATGGTTTAAAGGAAATTGTCTTGAGCATGTTACCAGAAGTGACACTTCCCATCAGATTTCTGCTGAAATCCAGGTACGTTTGTAAACAGCTCTTTACCTTTGACGACGAGTCTGATAAAGAGATGACACCAGCCTTTCAGGCGTACAGAATCGTTGCAGGTCCAGCACGTCCGAGCCGGTTCTCGTTTACGTTTCAACGTCTCCTGGTTTCGCGTTGGTCATCAGAAAATGCATCAGCTCCTGGCCTCTGACTTCAAGATAACTTATTCCAGGAAGGAATAAACAAAGTTTTGAGCTTACGCTCGTTCGAAGTGGACTCATAACAACATGTTATTAGTCCTTAACTGGATGACGTGTCCTTAGCGTGTGACTGAGTTCATCCAGCTCTTTGGGACGACCTCACATCTTGAAGTTCCCAGCAGACTTCTCGTTCCAGCAAAAACTTAGAACTTAGTAGAAGATCTGAGAAAGAGAGGACTTGTCTCTTCCCCATTGGTTCAAAAACCAGTCGAGCAGTTCACTTGTTATCACGATTCAAGGTGAAATCCAGAGCAGAGGGAAATTGTTTAGGAAAAGTATCTGAGTGAAGAGACTTTCAGACGCTAGATGAGAGTTTTAGCTGAAACTCAACAAAAACAATTTCTGTGTAAGTCAGTTTGACCTTTTATCTGAACTTTAACACCCTTTCATTTGATCAAGTAACACAGTCATGCTTCACATTTAAAGAATAACAGCATATAACATATATCATGAAAATGACAAAAGTTATTCTTTTGATTACATTAGAATAAAATCAAAGATAGAAATAGTCTCTTTTGGTGACTATGTTCTCAGATTACAACTAATGGAATAATTTGTAGTAAATGTCTTGTTTTACTGAGAGGTCAGTAAAGGTCATCACTGGACAGTTCAAAAACCTTAGTTTGACCCTGGGTAGGTCCACTACATCTCCCCCCTTTTGGAAGCCATCGCCAGTCCTTGGGGATGGGGTCCAACACGAAAGGAAACCTTGAACTGTCTCTGATCTTGAAGTAATCCAGCAAGTGGAAAAGAAAAATCAAAAATTATAATCCCATAAAGTTTTTGGAAATTCCATACTGTTCGTAGGTAATCCCATTGCGGTAAGCTTTTAATCCCTTGGAAAACTGAGTCTGTTAACTCTTGGAAAACAAAGTCTGTGATCCTTTGGAAAACAAAGTCTTATAATCCACAGCGGTAATTCCACAGCAGTAATTCCATATCGATTAGAGTTGGTGATTTCATCAGCAACAATTGTTTTTATAATCAGCATGTAGAGGGGATCCCTCGATTGACGCAGAGGAGGCGACCCTTGGATGAAGGTTGAAGACCAAGCGTTGGAGCTGCAGGTCCCCACATCGAAGGTTGTTGGCTGGTTGGCTTCCAGTCAGTGCCACTCTGGTTCTATGTGTCATGCAATTATGTGGTTTTTAGGTGGGCTTATGATTGGGATTTTACATTAGGCCCTACCTATATGCACCTGGTGTGTAAGCTATCATGGTTTAGATCAGCTACAATTACCAATTAAGGGGTGGATCAATTCTGTAAAATTAGAAATAGGGATCTATACCTATAAAATTTTGGAGGGCTTCTGTAACGAAGGCCTCTAATTCCAAACTATTCCTCCATTCATTACTTAGTTTAGGTTAAACTAAAATAGAAAAATGAAATATAGTTTGATCTAAATGTCTGTTGTCTTTTAGACGAACGACGTAGGATTTGGTATTCCTAATAAATTTTGAAGTCTATGGCGAGACTCATCAAAATGAATAGATAATCTAGAATAGAAACGATCGAATCGGTTCAATTTAGAAATTGTGAGACCAGTGTAGTTTATGGTACCTTGAGTAGCTTTAAACTACATTGACTCTTCGACGATTGAGATTTAACAAAACGAACTGCATGTTGGCATAGTTAAATCCATATCATTCATTAACCAATGTTAATACAAAACCTTTTTGGCTGGGAGTGTTCAGAACCAAAACAATATCTCAACTAATGACAACAGTAATGACTAAACAACAAGGAAACAACGTTTCACTGCTTCGACACACTCTTGTCGTCAGATTCCAAAGTGCAACACACAAGAAAACAGGTCTCAACTTTATGACCGAGGTCAAATTAAATCTCGTGGATTTAAACGGTTGTTAAGGTTAGTTTTTTGTTGTGGGTTTTAGACTTAGCGTTTCTAAGTTCAAATTGGACAATGCGACTTATAGGGTGGAAAATACGGTAGTTTAAACCTGATTAGTTTATTTACTAACTTGTGTTTGGACGACCTTATTATCCCATGAAGTCGGTGAGTTTGTGAGATCTTTGTCTTTTGTGGATTCATTGAACGCCTTGTAAGGTTTGATCTGATTTCGATGTACCCATTTAGCAATTGGCTCTTTGCGGCCTTTGCTGATTTTGATTTCGTAGACGACTGAGGACACTTTGTCTGTTATCAGATGAGGTCCAGTCCACCTGGGCATCAGTTTGCGGGCGAGAGTTCCGGTCTCGGACCCTCCTTTCCCGGTTGCTGGAGCGAACGTATAGTACCAGACTCTGTCTCCCACTTGGAGTTCATTATGAGAGGCCTTCTGGTCGTAGTACGCCTTGCGTCCTTCAGCAGATTTTTCCAGGTTTTTCTGGGCGAAAGCAAAAGTGTTTCTGAGGTGTACATTCAAATCTTTCATGTATTGTTGTGTGGTGTAGGCTGTCGCCATGGCGGCGTCGCCTGGTTGGTACAACAGGTGTAGAGGGAGAGTCATTTGTCGACCGGTCATCATCTCGAAGGGAGAGATGCCAGTTGATGTGTGTGGAGTGGCTCTTATGGCCATGAGGACCAGAGGGAGTTTCACGTCCCAGTCCTTGTGGTTTGCAGCCACGTATTTCTTCAAAATACTCACCACAGTTCTGTTTGCTCTCTCTACTTGGCCTGAAGCCTGTGGGTGGTAGCCGACATGAAAGTTGGCCTTGACGCCTAGCGTCTTCCACAGTTCTTTCATCACTTCACCTGTGAAGTGTGTACCTTGGTCTGAGTTCACCCGAAGGGGAAGTCCAAACCTTGAAAATATATGATTCATTAACAACATAGCAGTGGTTTGTGCTATGTCGTTAGGAGCTGGTAGGCATTCTACCCATTTGGTAAATGCACAGGTTACCGTGAGAAAATATTTATTTCCTCTAGAGCTCTTAGTGAGTGGTCCAACCCAGTCGATCTGGAGGTCAGACCATGGGAATGCAATGCCTCTGCTTTGCAGTGGTGCTCTGTGAAGTGGTCTGGTTGGCTGAAACTGGCCACAGACCACGCACCCTTCAATGTAGTCCTTGACATCCTTTTTCATTCCAGGCCAATAGGCAATTTGTTTTAATGCCGTCAGCGTGGCTTTATCTCCTTTGTGTCCTGCGGACGGGAGATCATGGGCATGAACTAACATCACCCCCCTTTGGTCATGGGGAACCACGAACACAGGTGAGGACGTTGGTCCATGAGCGAAAGTTAGGATGCCCTTGATTAGTTTTAGCTGTTTGCGCAGCTGATAGAGGACCTTAAGGTCTGGATCGGAATCCAGGTCGTCTTTAGACGGACTATTTTTGTCTGGATCAGTCAGGTACAGTATCATGGAGTTGATAGCAGGATCCGACTTCGGTAGTTGGATGATGTCTGGGTCAGTCAGTGCGGGTCGTACAGAGACTGCGTTGTCAGCAGGTCTGGCACGTCCGAGCCGGTTCTCGTTTACGTTTCAACGTCTCCTGGTTTCGCGTTGGTCATCAGAAAATGCATCAGCTCCTGGCCTCTGACTTCAAGATAACTTATTCCAGGAAGGAATAAACAAAGTTTTGAGCTTACGCTCGTTCGAAGTGGACTCATAACAACATGTTATTAGTCCTTAACTGGATGACGTGTCCTTAGCGTGTGACTGAGTTCATCCAGCTCTTTGGGACAACCTCACATCTTGAAGTTCCCAGCAGACTTCTCGTTCCAGCAAAAACTTAGAACTTAGTAGAAGATCTGAGAAAGAGAGGACTTGTCTCTTCCCCATTGGTTCAAAAACCAGTCGAGCAGTTCACTTGTTATCACGATTCAAGGTGAAATCCAGAGCAGAGGGAAATTGTTTAGGAAAAGTATCTGAGTGAAGAGACTTTCAGACGCTAGATGAGAGTTTTAGCTGAAACTCAACAAAAACAATTTCTGTGTAAGTCAGTTTGACCTTTTATCTGAACTTTGACACCCTTTCATTTGATCAAGTAACACAGTCATGCTTCACATTTAAAGAATAACAGCATATAACATATATCATGAAAATGACAAAAGTTATTCTTTTGATTACATTAGAATAAAATCAAAGATAGAAATAGTCTCTTTTGGTGACTATGTTCTCAGATTACAACTAATGGAATAATTTGTAGTAAATGTCTTGTTTTACTGAGAGGTCAGTAAAGGTCATCACTGGACAGTTCAAAAACCTTAGTTTGACCCTGGGTAGGTCCACTACACAGGCAACATGGAGGTCTGTGGAGACGCTGCAGCAGCAACGGGCGACGTGGAGGTCTGTGGAGCCCCTGCAGCAGCAGCGGGCGACGTGGAGGTCTGTGGAGCCCTTGCAGAAGCAGCGGGCGACGTGGAGGTCTGTGGAGCCCCTGCAGCAGCAGCGGGCGACATGGAGGTCTGTGGAGCCCCTGCAGCAGCAGCGGGCGACGTGGAGGTCTGTGGAGCCCCTGCAGCAGCAGCGGGCGACATGGAGGTCTGTGGAGCCTGCAGCAGCAGCGGGCGACGTGGAGGTCTGTGGAGCCCCTGCAGCAGCAGCGGGCGACATGGAGGTCTGTGGAGCCCCTGCAGCAGCAGCGGGCGACGTGGAGGTCTGTGGAGCCCCTGCAGCAGCAACGGGCGACATGGAGGTCTGTGGAGCACCTGCAGCAGCAGTGGGCGACGTGGAGGTCTGTGGAGCCCCTGCAGCAGCAGCGGGTGACATGGAGGTCTGTGGAGCCCCTGCAGCAGCAGCGGGCGACATGGAGGTCTGTGGAGCCCCTGCATCGGACGATGTGGAAGTCTGTGGAGCTCTTGCAACCGTAGTGGGCGACATGGAGGTCTGGGGAGCCCCTGCAGAAGGCAACATGGAGGTCTGTGGAGCCCCTGCAGCAGGCAATGTGGAGGTCTGTGGAGCTTCAGGAGCAGGGATGGGTGACCCGGGCAGAGAGGCGATTTGGGTCCCACGTTGACCTCTACTGCGGCGGCGAGAAGCCGGACAGGTGGGTGGTGAAGGTGCCAAAGCTTCAGCAGGTGGTGGAGGAGTCAAGAGAGCTGGTGAAATGGCCTCCTCAGGTAGGCAGGTGTGAGGAACGACCGTTTGGACCTCCTCACGGCTGGGCAAACGCAGGTACCTTGCCTATACATAAGCCTGCCAACTTTTCTGCACCTCCGGTGAATAAGGGCTGTACTGCCCCTCCAACAACACCCCCCCTCGCTCCTCCTGCGAGCGGGAGCTGAGCTGAGACCGTCTTCGACCGCTCTTACCTCGACGGCATGAGCTTGGAGCAGAGGGGAACCAGTACTCCTCGTCAGTGTCTGGTTCCTCCTCTGAAGGTCCCTCATGAAGCCACTGAGGTGGATAGGATGAAACGGGCTTTAAAGCAAGGCGGGTTCCCCTGAACAGATCTTCCTCTCCTCCTTCTCTCTCTCCCTCTGGGTCTTCTCAGCCTCACAGGCAAAAAACTTGAACAGAGGGATCATCCTACCTTTGGGTTCAGTTGGCCCAGTCATTCCGTCACGATCTGCCATGTTTGAACCAAATAGCAGGCAGGATGATTGAAGCAGGAGATTTCTTTTAAACTAAAAATGATTTATTTTTTTAAACAACACAAAACAAAAAGCTGGTGTGGCAACAAAAACTTACAAACTATCAAGCTGGCAAAAAGGACGGGTACAGATTCAGGCGGGAACAGAGAAGGACCGTGTTGTCTGTGATAACAGAGCTGAAACTAAAAACAATGACTGGGCAGATTGGAGGTGGATGGCAGGAGTTTAAATGCAGAGCAGAACAGGTGTAAGGAATGAAAGTGATTGGTAAGCTGAGGCTGAGGGTGTGTGGTGAACTGTTGATTGACAGGAGTGGCTGTGAGCAATGACAGATGGGTGATAAGCAAAACACAGTAGGAAAAAACAAACAATGGCATGGGGGCAGAAAGAGTGAGCAGATGAGTAGAATCAGAGCTGAAGAGGCAGACTGAGGAGAGTGAAAAGAAATGACAGAAACAAAGTAAAAACAAGAAACAAATCACACAAAGAACAGAACAAAAATCAGAAGGGCAGAGGAACAAAGAACATGAAGGCAGGATGGGAAAAACATGACATTTTATGAGGAGTGGTGTACAGATGAACTGGATAAGCAGGGAAGGCATGGTGCAGGGAGACAGGAGCAGAGGAAGGGTGACAGGCATTACTGGGATGAATATTGAAACTAAAGACAGGACTGTGGACAGAAGGGGCAAAAACATGACAGAAGGGAGTAAGTGTAAGGTCAGGCCAAAGGGAGGGGGGTTAGCGGGGCCGCTGACCGTGACAACCTCCAGGTACAATAACATGTGAAACGTTATGTGATACAATATAAGTTCTACTTCCGCTCTCGGCAAAGCAAGTCGCATATCTTTTTGCTCCTACCCTCTTTAAGTTTTCCTCCTCCCTGCTTGCTTTTTGTCTCGTCTGTGACTCTTCAGCGCTCACTCGAACCAATTTGCGATGGATTTAATAAATTGGGCTGTTTCCTCTATAGAGCTTTGGAGCAGACGTCACTGTGTGGGCGGGTGTCGGGGGCGTGTCGGGGCGTTCCCGTTTCGACCGCCATGTTTGTTGCCCTCAGAAAAAATAAAAGAAATTCAGGAGATTTCTTCCGTCACGGTTCTGAAAAGCAGGCAAAATAAAGTGGACTGTATCCTAATAAGCTTCTCCCAGGTGAGAAAAAAAAACTACATGGAAAAAATCGGTATAATTGGAAATGTTGCCCGTTTGAAATAAATAAATAAATGGAGCAGAGACCTGGAGTAATCCTTGCCTCCACTGACATTCCCTTCCCAGTCATTTTAGCAGACCTGGTCTGTGTCAGTGTTTACACCACAAATAATTTTTATAATTACAATTCACTGGGAGAGCTGGTCCAATCTATGAACAGCTGGGTAGATGATTTGGACATTTTTAAAGCCCCCAGATTGTAAATACGTTGAAGGTACGTTGTTTTTGGCTCCTAATTGTACATAAATTATTAATTTACATTTCTTTCAGAATCAAACAACCTTCTGTATGCTAGGAGTATTAAAAACTGAGAAGACTTTATTTTTAAAGTATGTTTTTTAACTAAATTACAAGGGTCCAAGTTGAAAATTACCTTATTTTTAATGACTTGAGCATGTCTAATAACATGTAGACTTCAAATCTTGATTAGATTACTATAATCACTATATACAGTATATGTATTAAGATGCATATATATATATATATATATTATACATTGTCTTTTCATTCACCATTTTAATGGTGTTGTTCACAGGTTCTGCTCTGACTCTGAGCCACCAGAACACCGTGGGTCATGCTGAGTAACAGTGTGTCTACACACAGAAATAAAATGGTGTGTGAATCATCAAAACACCTACATTAAAATACAGCTAGCAGTAAAAAAAATCTTAAAGTTAAAGCATGTGGTTTCATCATAAACACCAACTCCTGAACTTGGAGCATCTTCTGATGGACTCGGTGTGATCGCTGCTGCCTGGAGGAAGTTCCCTCACAGATACAAGACATGCAGCATCCAGCAGCTGGAGGCAGGAGATGAAGTTCACCTGCAGAAGCATCACCCACTCTGCACAGGTGCATCATCAAACCACTGTGACCGTGTGTGGACCACACAGACATGGCTGGACGTCTACAGAAAGCATGAAGCTTCCTAAAGATATTTCTCAGAGCTTGTACTTCAAGGGAGACATAATTATGTAAAACATGCTGTTGACTTATATTTGCACATTTTTGTGTGTTTTCTATAAAATGTATTAACTCACACGTTCATCACATTTACTGGAAATGTTTAATTACATCAAATGTTTACTTCAAAATGGATCTGTTTCATTTCAAATTCAAACAATGACAACAATACGGCAAAGCAATGAAGTCCTGTATAGTACAGTACCTGACTTTTTTTGTGTCACCTCTAAGAAATTCTTTGTCTAGCTGTTTTTTATTCAGCTCTGACCTGAGCTCCCTGTTTTCCTGTAAGAGACGATTAATTTCTGCTCTTCTTTGTTCGCACAACTGACATTCTGTTTGTCGCCTTTTTGCTGCTGGTTCATCTTCCTCCTCCCCATCTGCAGCGACAGCTATGATGTCCTCTCGTGGGGTTTCCACCGCAGACTCCACAACTTGCTCATGCTCCTCTTCAGCAGCCTCCATCACCTGTTGGTGCTCATCTCCTGCTGCCACCACCACTTGTTGTTGCACATCTCCTGCAGCCTCCATCACTGGTTGTTGCACATCTCCTGCAGCCTCCACCACTTGTTGTTGCACATCTCCTGCAGCCTCCACCACTTGTTGTTGCACATCTCCTGCAGCCTCCACCACTTGTTGTTGCACATCTCCTGCTGCCTCCATCACTGGTTGTTGCACATCTCCTGCAGCCTCCACCACTTGTTGTTGCACATCTCCTGCTGCCTCCATCACTGGTTGTTGCACATCTCCTGCAGCCTCCACCACTTGTTGTTGCACATCTCCTGCTGCCTCCATCACTGGTTGTTGCACATCTCCTGCAGCCTCCACCACTTGTTGTTGCACATCTCCTGCTGCCTCCATCACTGTTGTTGCACATCTCCTGCAGCCTCCACCACTTGTTGTTGCACATCTCCTGCTGCCTCCATCACTGGTTGTTGCACATCTCCTGCAGCCTCCACCACTTGTTGTTGCACATCTCCTGCTGCCTCCATCACTGGTTGTTGCACATCTCCTGCAGCCTCCACCACTTGTTGTTGCACATCTCCTGCAGCCTCCATCACTGTTGTTGCACATCTCCTGCAGCCTCCACCACTTGTTGTTGCACATCTCCTGCAGCCTCCACCACTTGTTGTTGCACATCTCCTGCTGCCTCCATCACTGGTTGTTGCACATCTCCTGCAGCCTCCACCACTTGTTGTTGCACATCTCCTGCTGCCTCCATCACTGGTTGTTGCACATCTCCTGCAGCCTCCATCACTGGTTGTTGCACATCTCCTGCAGCCTCCACCACTTGTTGTTGCACATCTCCTGCTGCCTCCATCACTGTTGTTGCACATCTCCTGCAGCCTCCACCACTTGTTGTTGCACATCTCCTGCTGCCTCCATCACTGGTTGTTGCACATCTCCTGCAGCCTCCACCACTTGTTGTTGCACATCTCCTGCAGCCTCCATCACTGTTGTTGCACATCTCCTGCAGCCTCCACCACTTGTTGTTGCACATCTCCTGCTGCCTCCATCACTGTTGTTGCACATCTCCTGCAGCCTCCACCACTTGTTGTTGCACATCTCCTGCTGCCTCCATCACTGGTTGTTGCACATCTCCTGCAGCCTCCATCACTGGTTGTTGCACATCTCCTGCAGCCTCCACTGCTTGTTGATTTTGCCAAGTGCAGTGTTGGAGCCCAGTCGGGATTTGACTCATCCATCTCATAAGAAGATTTGCCTTGAAGAGAACGCAGATCAGTAATATAATTATTGCCAGAAAACATTACTGTCATCCATCTAGTATATTATTTTTTTAGTTGAAATTACTGAAGTTCCATTAGTAGATTACCTTATTTTAATGGTGATGTATAAATGTCATAACAATGTACTACCCTTAAATATTCAGACACATTTTGTTAAAAGATGAAGTGCTTTAATGTGTAATATGTTGAAATTTGAAAATTGAGATGAGTTACTCATTTTTTGTTACTTATAGATTATTCTTTGAATAGATTGTTTGGAAAAGGGGCAGATATAATAAGATAGTTTCTTCTTTCTGCTGCCTTTCATTTTATATTTTCTTTTTTTTGTCTTTGTTGGGTATTTATTTTGATAAAATGAATAAAGAAATAAATTAATAATAAAAAACAATATGCTACAGTCAATGTGACAACACAATCAACTTTAAACAGTTTATTTTAAAATAACACAGATGTCCGACCTAAACTTGGTTGACCCACTATGCACTGAACTCGACCAAAACATGATACACCTTGACAAAATGGCACAACTCCAGTAAACTGATTTAAAATACTCACCTGAATGGAAATGTCTGGAACAAACAAGCATGTATCTTGTGATGGTGGAGAACGTTACATCAGGACGTCTCACTGCTGATATCCATGCCTCCTTTTTGTTATGGCCGACACAAGCTCGCCCTCGCGTTGTTTCCAGGTAGGGAAACTATAAAACGAGAGTCCGTTTTCTATTTTTTTACCTTTTCTGTCGTGTGAACGGACATTGCATCCTATTACACAGCAATTTAGGACCATTGCTAAGCTGTTGAAACCTGATTCGAACAAAATACGAGCAAGGCAGGAAAAATGGCGGATCGAAAAAAAACTACAAAAAAAACTACCCACAATGCTGTGCGCGGTGGACCAGTGACGTCACGCTCCAAAGCTCTATAGATAAGATTTTTTCCACGAAGCGGACCGGGCCAGGAGAAGCGGTCTGCCCCTCTGACACGCACGCTGTCGGATACATGATGGACTCGTGGGGACAGTGGCAACCTATGTGTTTGACCGTCTTGTCTGTCGAAGACGTGGAAGATTTGTGGATTATTGGGATATTGGTGGCAGCTGCTCTGTTTTTTGGCGTCAGCGGAGCTGTCTGCTACTGGAAGCTCAGGAAGACTTCGGCGGCTATCAGCGCGCTGGCCAAACTTCCTGATCAGCAAGATTCTCTGATCCGGGCTGTGAGCTCCTCATCCCAGCTGTTGTACGAACTGAACCGCACGATGGGAGCGGCGGTAGACCACCGCGGACCTGCGGTGCGCTTTGGAACTCGTTTACAGCCGCCCGGCCTCAATCAGGGCACAGATGGGGGTTCGTAGCTCGGAACCTCATATGATTCGGCGATTTTGGACCTGAACAGCACCTGGACTTGGAAGGCTGCAGTCAAAAAGAACACTGTGGCCTGGATTGAAGATAAACAAAAGAACTATCTAATCTGGTTTCTGCACGACCTTGAAAAGAAGAAGGCTGTCTGCTGGAAACTATTCTCCTGGAGTGAAGCTGAGAGACCTTGCTGACCCCCCCAGAGATCTCTGTGGGTGTGCTCGGAGGCGCCGAGCTGAGACAACTGCTGAACTGTGCTATCTGAATGCTGCTCACAGACTCTTTGATCTCCTTGCATGTCGTCAAACTGCAACAATGTCTTGTCTGGTTGTGCTTAATGCTGATAGAGTTTTTGGGACTTTATCATAGAGTGTCTTAAGGCAATCTTTGATAGATTCTTTTTTTGAATATCACAAATGATACCTATTGTGTTTTCCTTTTTCCATATCTGATTTGACCTTCATCCGGAGACGGATGAGAGAGGCCGCGCTGAAGAACATGTCATGTGTTTGAATATGCAGCAGCTTTACATTCTCTCCCTCTTCTGGACGACTGTGTATACATTATCACGTTGTATTGGTTAACTGGTGCAATGTTAATAAAAGCTCTTGTATCTTGTATATTTTGACACAATACATTATCGTACAATAGAACATGAAATGTTACGATGCAGTACATTTGTCAAAATGAGCCACATTTTAACAAAACTTTTTTTTTTTTACTTTCCTTCCTCTCAGGATAGCGTACCTGGGCCTAACTTTAAGCCTGCGAACTATCTCATTTATCATTTGCATTCCGGGCTTCATTCTGCTCAGCCGACAGCTAAAGGAGGAGGAGAAAAGTGCCATACGTGAAGCTCTGTCTAACGGTGGAACTGAACTGGAGGCGCTCAGGAAGGACGAGTTTGTTGTACAGAAGTCTGATCAAACAGTTCACACGTCGGGCAATGGCACAGATCGACACGGCCAGCTGTGACACCCTGTCAAGCCGAAATGACTTTATTTTTTATTTTTCCTCTTTTTTTACGTGCGTTTGTCACTTAACCAAATACGCACGAGGTTTGTACAGTCTCATACTGTAAACATGCACTTACACTCAACTGAGATTTGCAGGGAACCACATGTTGTGTTTAATCATCTCATGTACAGCAGAAAATCTATATTTGTACTACGGAATGTGTGGACGTGGTGAGACTATGACAGAAATTTAACCTGTTTCTGGAATGTGCATTATTTTGTTTATCCTGACAGACAAAACTAGGATATTTTTCAGGTTTTGATACTGTCACAAAGACAAGGCAGGAAGTGTGAGTCATTCAGAGTACTACAGATCAGTATATGAGAACTAATAATCACCAGCATCCTACTGAGCTGCCTCTGCAAGGACTGGAAAGGAGCTTTTCTCCCTGTCACACATGAAATAAAGTGGCCTTGTGAAGCAGAGGCACAAAACATTAAGAAAATCAGGTCAGTGAAGATATTTTTTTAACAGTTTAAAGGGATACTTCAGATCTTTTACGGTGGGGTTCTATGAAAACGCTCTGAACAGTTATGATCTTATCTGCTCTTTTGTTCTGTCTCTTTTTTCTTTTAATTCCGAAATGACACTTTTACAGTAACTTTGATGTTTATCATTCATAACATTTTCCAATCTATCCAAGAACATATAGCAAACATTCTTGTTTACTTAAATATTCCCAACTTATAACCAATTCGGTTTATTTATTCTATGATCTAAAACATAGATCAACCAGTTTCTCTTGGACCATCATGGAAGTGCATTACTGACTTCCTACAACTATTCCAATCTTTAAAAAGTCTTGATGCTCCATGCAAACAAGTAATCATTCATACTTCTTCTTTCAGCTTTTCCCTCGTCAGGGGTCGCCACAGCCAATCATCCTCCTCCATCTCTGTCCTCTGCATCCTCTGTCCTCACTCCAACTGTCCTCTCTAACTGCACCCATATGTCTCCTCTTTGTCTTTTTCCTGGCAGCTGCATTTCTAACATCCTTCTACCAATATACCCACTGTCCCTCTGAACATGTCCAAACCATCTCAGTCTGGCCTCTCTAACTTTATCTCCCAGTTGTTCAACATGTGCTGTACCTCTGATTATCTCATTCCTAATCTTATCCATCCTTGTCACTCCTAAGGAGAACCTCTGCATCTTCATTTCTGCCACTTCCAGTTCTTTCTCCTGTCTTTTTGCCAATGCCACTGTCTCCAGACCATACAACATAGCTGGTCTCACCACTGTCTTACAAACTTTTCATTTACCCTTTGTTGACACCCTTTTGTCACAAATCACTCCTGAAACTTTTCTCCATCCACTCCATCCCTGGACTCTCTTTCACCTCTTTACCACATTCCCCATTTTCCTGGACAGTGGACCCCAAGTACTTGAAGTCCTGCACCTTTGTGACCTCTGCTCCTTGTAGCCTCACTGTTCCACTGGCCTCCCTCTCATTCACACACATGTACTCTGTCTTACTACGACTGACTTTCATTCCTCTTCTTTTTAGTGCATACCTCCACCTCTCCAAGTTCTCTTCCACCTGTTCCCTGTTCTCACCACAGATCACAATGTCATCTCAAAGCATCATGGGGATGCCTCAATGGTAATTGTTCATACCCATTCCGTAAAAAAAGCTGAATCATTCTTTTAAATGCTCGCTTGGACATGTAACATACCAGAGACCTGCAGTTTTTGATGTGATCTATAGAAAACAGTTTGTGCCTCATTCACTCAACAGTTACCTCAGACCTGCTGATAATGGAGCGATTGTGATTAGTATTTAAATAGTAATCCATTCTACTTTAAAACCTTTAGCTGCGAGTCCAAGAAACTTATGAAACAGAATTTAAACTTTAATTGTTTTTTTTAATGTAAAGCCCAAAGTTTGGTTTGATTGTACTGCAGTTTGTCTTGTATTCTGCTGGGCGTAGATTTAGGTATTTATAGTCACTTGAAATGAAGTATTTTAGTGTAGTCTGTGTAGAGTCTGTGGTAGCTCGGTGCCGTGGTCCCATAATCCTGAGGCTGCAGGTCGCAGCAGGAAGGACATCTGGCGTAAAAACTAATGCCAAACCTTGTGTGCGAGTTTGCTCGCTGTAGCAACTGAAAAAAGCAGCAGCATAATCTGAAGCTGAACTCGTTCACCAAGAGGCACCAGTAATTTATTTATAATAACCAATGATCCTCCAGTGAAATTTCTCTGCAGATGATTTTACCCTAAAAAAAAAAAGCATACAAAAAAACAGCACTTTAAGTTTAAATTCACAGGTATTTCCAGGTTCAGGTGTTAAATACCAATCCTGTTTTTCTATAAAAGCCGTTTGTAATGTGTCACTATGTATACGTTGTGTTTTGGATGGTAAAAGTCACAGTTTGTGAAGTGCAAGTACCGGGAGTGTTCATGTAAGTTCTTCTCTCACACAAATGCCCGTGTTCTGTTTGTTTCACTGGTCAGCTGTTTGTGTTTTTATTTGTGGACCGGGTCACCTGTGCCAAAACCCAGAAACATTGTAGTCTGCTCTCAGGTTATCCTCGTATGAAGCTTATTTTTGTAATCAGAAGTCATTTTTGTTCAGTATGTTGTTCTAAGTACTACCAATCAAACTGCAACTGTGATATTTTTCAAAACTTGAACATCTGCACGAGCAGGGACACTTTTGACTGGTTAGACAAACCTAAATGCTCAGTGCTAATTGAGGTGGAGTTTTGTGGAATAGCTTTGAACAATTAATATCTTACCTGCTGTAGGTAGCTCGTTGAACAACCTCGGTTTGGAGAAATGAAGATACGATCTGATCAGACTGACAAGCTAATGGCTAGTCCAGGGATCTGCAACCTGCAGCTCTGGAGCCACAAGTAGCTCTTTGGTCCATCTACAGCGGCCCTTTCAAGCTTTGACCAAAACTAACGTAAAACTGAATTTCATTTGTTTGTTATAAAAAAAGGTCATTTTAACAGTCATTCTTTTTGCAAATATCTGAATAGTAGAACAATGCAAAAAGAAAAGCATACTTACGTTATGTTTTATCTCGTCAAAATAGATAATTTTTCCACAACCAAAAACAAAGTTTGTTTAAAATTTTACAAATTTGTTCAAATTTATAATTTTCTCTTCTTTCTTTACAACAATCCAGTGTATTCTTTTGTCTTAAAATGTATAAATAAATGTTAAAAAGACATTTTACATTTTTAGTTTTATAAAGTCACCCCTACTGGCCAGAAAACCCTGCTCCAACAAATTTAAAATGGTCCACGGGCCACCAGTTGATGACCCCAGTTGTATCAGATTGTTGTGGCTCCAGACAAACTAATTTAATGAACAAAGGAACAAAAATAGCTCTTTTGTTCATAAAGGTTGCAGATCCCTGTGCTAGTCCAAGTGCCAATAAGCCTAAAACGGGTTGCGGCCATCGTTAAACAGCTAACAGCTTTAATGCAGTTCAGGTCGGTTTATAACCCTTTAAAGGGATAGTTTGGTCATTTTGAAAAGATGTGTCAAATAGGTTCAAACAGTTTATCAGCTGACATTAGTCAAGGCTTATTCAAAAGGCAGTTCTGTGAAATGGCCACAGACCAGTGCGTCTTTAAAGGTATTGTGACATGATTTTGTAAATTTGAATATTTGTCAGAACATATATATCTTATATCATTGAGCTCTGGTCGTTTTTGCATAATAAATTATAAATATGTAAAATTTTTATTCTAAATTATGGTAATGTTTTTCTCTGGTACTTGCTGGGATACACCCCTAAAATTCCGCGCATTTCCGCAATACGTCATCACCAGTCGTCGTCGCCAGTCATCAACGTCACAACGGGCAGAAGGCAGAGCCTTGCCCGTTTGTTTTGTGTGTTAACTGCTTGCCATAGAATTCATTTCCTGAAAGATCGGCTCTTTTTTTTGTGTAACTTGAAAAATGCCGTCACGTTGTAGCGCATTTGTGTGTTCTAATATCAGCAGTGAACAAGTGATTCTTCACAAATTTCCAAAAGATGAGAAACTTCGACAAGAATCAGAATGGACCAGACAAGGACCGGTGGGTTCCTACTCGTATGTCTGCAGCGACCATTTTACTGCCGATTGTTATCTGGAAAGACCTGGTTTACAAGAATCTTTAGGATTACCAGTAAGATTCAGAAGACTTTTAAAACCGGATGCTATTCCTACTATTTTTAAAAGAAAATCTACAGAAGAAAGTCCCACAGGAGCTACCATGCAAACAACGCAGGGACCATCGGAAGACTGTCCAGGAGATGAGTAAGTCTTTGTGTAAACATAATCGGAGGTGTGTAGTGTTTTAGATTCTAAACTATATATTTTACGTGAGTTCATGTTGTTTTACTTTATACACTGTGAGTGTATGAAGCCAATTATCACGGCAGATTATTTATGTTCGCTGCTAACAAGCTAGCCGAATCAGTAGCACACACACTTTTCTAATAATGTATTTTTAAATTATGTCTGCATCTGTAGTTTCTTTTTATTCGGGGAGGGATATTAATGAGAGTTTTGGATGATTTACTGTCTTAAAATGATATATCGCTGACGCAACCGGTAATAAAAAGCCGAGGTAGCAGCTAACACACTAGCCGAGATACAGTACAGGCCACGTTGCTATTTATGCATTTTTAAATTATGTCAGCGCAATCGGGTAACATCTGTTGTTTTCTTTTTATTCGGGGAGGGATATTAATGAGAGTTTTGGATGATTTACTGTCTTAAAATGATATATCGCTGACGCAACCGGTAATAAAAAGCCGAGGTAGCAGCTAACACACTAGCCGAGATACAGTACAGGCCACGTTGCTATTTATGTATTTTTAAATTATGTCAGCGCAATCAGGTAACATCTGTTGTTTTCTTTGTATTCGGGGAGTGTTTATTAATGAGAGTTTTGGAAGATTTACTGTCTTAAAATGATATATCTCAGACGTGACCGGTGTCAGGGACTCTGTTTGCCAAGATGGCTGCTAAGAAACATTAGCCGAGAGCCCGGAGCAAACACGTTGCTAATAATGTATTTTTAAATTATGTCTGCGCGATCAGGTAACATCTGTAGTTTCTTTTTATTCAGGGAGGGTTCATTAATGAGAGTTTTGGATGATTTACTGTCTTAAAATGATATATCTCAGACGCAATCGGACATGCTCCCCATTATTATTTAAATGCACGTTGGAGCGTGCCTTCCCGTAGTCACGTAGGCACGTCACAATGAAGTTTTTGCGGAAATGCGCAGATTTTTAGGGGCGTATCCCAGAGAAAAAAACTACCATAACTTGGAATAAAAATTTAATATATTTATAATTTATTTTGCAAAAACGAACAGAGCTCAATGATATAAGATATATATGTTCTGACAAATATTCAAATTTATAAAATCATGTCACAATACCTTTAAGCTTCCTCTAGCCTTTCAGATGAAGCCGTCACGTTCAGCGCGTGAGTTTCGAGCGGAAGCAAGAGAGACGTGGAGCAGAACTCTGCTGGGTTGAAGCAGAGCACGATGCATTCAGTGTGTGTCGGACATTTCCCTTGTGTCATTTAGTATAATGAATTACTCAGTTTAGCAATCCTCTTTGTGGTCAACTATTTTATTTTAAATTTTTTACTAAAAAATCTCTGTGTCATCATCAATACACACTCCGTAACAAATCAATTTGCTGCCGTCGCAACTAAAACCATCAATTCATTGCATAACTGAGCTCTAACAACCTTTTTATTTATTTATCGTTTCCTCACGTCGGCCAGCCCGGCTTTTTACTGCCTCACTCTGCAACATAGAGACACGACAGAGGTGGTCTGTCTGTCTAACGATGTTCAGTCAGGTCATCTGGACCGTTTCTTTTTTTGTTGAGACGTTTCGTCCTTCATCAGTCCGAGGAGCTGCAACAAACTCAGTCCCACAAGCAGCACACTCACATACAGTACACTGGCTATGGCTGCCTCAGAGGAGTCGACGGGGGAGAGGGCAGGCCCCAGAAACCATCTTATCCCCAGAAAACGGTTTGGTCCACTATGTGAGGGTTCTGCTTGTGGGACTGAGTTTGTTGTGGCTCCTCGGACTGATGAAGTCCTCTGTATGAACGAAACGTCTCAACAAAAAAAGAAACCCTCCGGATGACCTGACTGAACATCGTTAGATTTTTTACCTGAATTATTGAGCATGAACGTTGATATTCTCTAGCGTTCTTTCACACCAGCACAACAAATTTTTAGCAAGAGCACCAGAGTGGCTACCAATGACTCCGGGACTTTTTCCTTTTTCTACTTACGCTATGGTTGACACGGTACTAACCATCCTTTAATGTCAAGTCTGAGTCGCACAGTTGCTTACAACAACCAAAACATAAACAAACAAAAAAAACATGTTTATTTACAAATGAAAAACAATGATAGCAGCAGCTGTTGCCCTTTCAGTGCAGCCTGGAGCACTTCCTGCAGGAACTGTATAAAAATTACCGTACAGAAGAATATCTGTGTTATCTGAAACTGACCGCAGCGTGAAGGTTTGTAAAACGGTGCATGAACCATTATAAAGGCGTTTGAGGTTTTAAAATGACAGCGACCCTCTTTGGGTTTCGGCCCGGCTCAGACTAGTTGCTCACTTGTCATTCTGGTCAGAAATAATTACACTTTCCCAAAACTGAGTTTGCTCTACAGCAGGTAAGATATTGTTTATAACCCTTCCATAGAAACTCTCGTTGAAAGACCTGGGGCCTCATGTATCAAAGACTTGCGTGGATTTCTTACTGAAAAGCGACGTACGGTCAAATCCAGAAAAGTGTCTACGTACAAAAGAATCCAGATTTATCAAGCTGTGCGTACACCGGTATCCACGCACATTCCTTTTGTACATCACAATGAACGTGGAACTGAGCGCACGTCAGACACCTCCCCTGACACGCCTTCATTTACATATGTTAAACAGATGCAAATTACTTCCTGCATGTGTGAAGGACATGTTTGTTTGATCCCTGCGCGATCAGAAATCATTTCTAGATTCAGGAAAACAATGGATTTAATATAATATGAGTGAGGACAAACATCCCAAGTAAGAATAGTAATAAACTGTGTTCATCACGCAAAGAACGAGTGATTGTGTGCCGGTATTCGTGTGCGCGCACGCTGCTGTCAGGTGCGCCACCGGCTCATTCATTCATTCTGAGTGAAAATATTAACTTTGCGCACGAGTTAATTACCATAATTACTGTAAACACAGAGGAACTTACTTGGATGTTTGCTAGAACATAGATCTTCGTTTATTTAATAGATGATATGAAGAAACGAGTCTCTGCGTCTCAGTGGAGACTTTTCATGACATGACGTGATGTTGGAGTCTCCAAAGCGCGCGCTGCAGCCTTGTGCGCAATCTGTTTGTCTGTGAAGCTTTTACTCCCATACAAGTTATAAATGGTGTACTTTCACGTGTCATTTTGGAGACATCTACAATAAACACAGATAATGACACACCTCCACTGCCGTGTAACACCGGCGAGGGTGCACGCGCGCTCAAAGCGCGACCATAACTCAGCCTTTGGGATCATATGGATGAGACCATTCCATTGGACATGAATCGGCTTTGTGTGGACTGGACTGGCACAGCCCTGATCGACCTGCCAGCTCCCTCTAAGCTCCTGTGGAACCCCAGTTTCTGCACGTGCACGCGTGATGCGCGGCCCCTGTGTTCAGTGCGCAGCAGTGCCAAACTGAAAAATGATTATTTCTGAAAACGGCTGATAAGCCATATCCTAGATCAGAGAATTATATCTGTTTATAAATAAATGCTCTGCGTGTTACACTATCTATATCCTCCAGTAAGGCTGAATGTATCCGTTCCTGTTACATTTATTTTTTGCACAACTTTGCGCGTCCATGTGGATGTACTTGTTAATCGTGTGTTTGGTGGGAATATTAATCATTTTCACATCATGAACAGTTAATAGTAATAATAATAATAATAATAATAATAATAATAATAATAATAATAATAATGAATTCAATTTATAACGCACCTTTCATTAATGAAAATCTCAAAGTGCTACAAAGTGCAACAGAATTTAATGTCGATAAAACAAATAATAAAACAGTTAAAATCAACAACAGTATCAACTAAGATCAAAAGTAGAATCATGAGGAGTATAGTATGCTCGGTTGAAAAGAAAGGTCTTCAAGCCGCTCTTAAAGTCAACCACAGACTGTGGGGCTTCAGTTTTTCAGAAGCACCTGTAAGTGTCGCCAAAGGAACAAGAACCACAGAAACGTGCGTACGCAAGCAGGGGAGCTTGCGTGGATATGTACCTGGATGCGCATATATTCACGTTCAGTTCAGTTTTGTTACATACGGGGTTTTGCGTGGAAAGTGACGTGCGCACGGTTTTTGTGCGCACGCACGGTTGATACATGAGGCCCCTGATCTGTTGATTTGCATTTGTAAACTCCAGCTAAATCAAATAGAGACAAACGTCCAGTCTATACAAACAGTATTTGACAATCAAACCATCTCCTGATTGTTCTCTTTATATTACGTCACTCGTTTTCTGAAGAAGGTTTGGGGGCTATGAACAAATTTGATCTTATTAATTATTTTTTTCTCACTCATGTAGAAATCAAAACATTTCTACTTCCATTTAATTTTATTCTATTTAACTTGAAGCGAGACGTTTTTATTACTTCAGGTGAGGACAGAGCTCAGTGTTTCTGAGCTTTAGTGCCATTGTATCACATCACAACGGACATGATTGAAGACAGTAAAAACAAACTCATGTTTGATTGTGTGCAACACATTGATTTTTTTATATTAATTTTTTTTACATCTTCCATTTCTTTTTTAATATATTTCATAACTAGCAGTAAGCACGGTTCTCCAGAATGCCCTAAAGAGATTTTACATGATGTAACTGATTTATATAAATTAAATGACCAAATCATGACCGTAGCATGTTTTTGTTACACTAAACTTTGACAGTTCTGTCTCATATGAAAAGAACCGTTCAGACTGTGTGCGTCATGTGACTCCACTCAGTTTGTAGAAGCATCAGAAGGTGCTCCGATCACATTAGTTTCCCATTTTAACCCCACTACGCTGCATGGGTTCCACTATTTTTACCCTTGACGTCATTATAGAAAACACATCACACGTGTGGCAGGAGACACGTCGTGGAGGTTCTTTTTGTTTTAAGTCTGTGTTCCTCCTCAGAGTGGGAGCAAAGTTTCATGTTTTTACAATATATGACATATTTTGCTGTAAACTCTACAGTTGGAAAAAGCTGAGCTGAGCACATGTGTCAGAACTGAGCTGTGAAAATTATCCAGATACTATAATAAAAAAATAACTAAATAATATTGAAATTTAAAGAATCACTTTTTATTTTATCAATTACTATACATCCATCCATCCATTATCTTTTACCCGCTTCTTCCATTTGTGGGTCACCAGTGCCCATAGCTATGCTTGTCCACTGGAATCCAGCAGGGGGTGCTGCAGAACCCCACCACCACCCCATGACCACACACACACACACACACACACACACAAACTTTTTAACCTGTGTTCACCTGAACACAACCTGAAGGGTCTCAAAAGTATTGCTGATCTCCTATGGCTATAATTTTTAATTCAGGTTTTTTCCAACATCTTATGGAGCTGAAACTGCACTTATAGGCTTCTGGTTATTTTTATTTTGCAGATGTGTAAGGATATTAATATACGGCGGAGCTTTAGGGCCACTAAAGAAAAAAAAATGCATTTCGAGAAAAAAAGTCACGAGAATAAAGTCGTAATACATCCTGGATCAGCTCACAGCTGCTGTGGACAGAATCCAGTGCGAGTCACTGTGTTTATGAAGTAGTCCAGTCCCATTTGGGTCACTGTGAAATATGCCTCCATTCACATTGTGACCAAATCTGTCAGTGCAGCCATTACTTGCAATGACACACAGCTTCAGTTTATCATAAGAATCCATATGCCACAGTGCGCTGGGCCTCCTGCTATTCTACTGCCAACATCAACATTAATCATTTTTCCACAGTTGCTTTTTCATGTCCGAGTTCTGATATTATGATTTTATTCTGATAATACTAGGACTTTATATTACATTATTGTCATACAACTTTATTCTTGTAATATGACTGTCATACGGCGTTGCTAGTTTTTTTTCTTAGCGTGGCCCTAAAGCTCCATAGTACGATTTAGACTTTCATGACAAATGTGTATTTTATAGCAAGTCTTTAGCAGGGTCCTTCATTCCTGCACAGCTTAGAGAGAAAAAAAAAGAGAAACTCAAAATGTTCCACATGTTTTTTATAGTTTTTGATACATTTTAATTTTGTAGGACTGCCAGATGTTACTCTGATGTTGACCTCTGTTTTTAAAGACCGCACTCGAACCCAACACGCCCAGTTTCAGTCTTTAGATGATCTTTGGCTTGAATTAAACAACCTCAATGTTTAATAAATACCCCCACCCCCTGAATTTTGTTATTTTAAGATGTGTAGACTGTATATTTTCTGTTTGTTGAAGTCAGGTTTGTGTCCAGGCACAGAGCAGAGAAATCTAAACAAAAAGGCATTCACTTGCATTTAAATAAACAAGATTGTACAGATATGTCTTGATTATTTTTGTACATTTTGAAATATCATTGTAAAACAAAACGTTTAATATTCAAGTTTTTTGTGTGTTATTTATTTGAGTTCTGGAAAGTATTTGTGGGGGGGAGAGAACTAGAAAAAATAATCAAAACCAAACGGGTCTTTATTAGAGAAAATATCCTACAATCAGCTATAAAAGGCACCTCAGTCTGGTCTCTGTACAACACAAGTGAACACAACCTGAACAAACAACATCTGAACAAAAAATGTAAACGTCTAAATTAAACACTTCACTAAAACCAAAACGGACTATTTAAAACATGTGATTTCCCACAACAGTGTCGCGAGCTACCAAGCTAACAAAATTACAAAAAATGATACATTCCTGTTTGCAACGCACAGAAAAGTCAAACGTGTTTGACAAGCATCAAATACATTCTATGGGTCCTTGAAAAATTTAAACTGTTAACACTATAAACCAGGGGTTCCCAAACATGCTACTTGAGGAACACCATCCTGCATGTTTTAGTTGTTTTTCTGCTCCAACACCTGATTCAGTGATTTAATTACTCAATCTCTGTAGAAGCCCATTAATCATCCATTCACTCAGATCAGGTGTACTGGAGCTGAGGAACAACTAAAACATGCAGGATGGTCCTCGAGGACCAGGGTTGCAAACCACCGATATAAATGATGGAAATAAATTATTTTTTTCCCAATAGTAAAGCCTAAAACAGGATCCCATGTGTTTAAAAGAAAATGTTTATCCTTACAGATATGGTTTCATATATACTTATGTGGTTACACCTGAACAAAGAGCTCGTACTGCATGTTGGATGTCAATTAGAAGTGTGAGGAGCTCTGGCTGCATCACATTAAAAACATGAAACTTTGTCTACATGCAAACTGTCTCCTCGCTGCTGCACATGCACTCTGAATTCACAAACAGCTCAGGAGCAGCGTGGCTGCAGCGTCCTCCAGTGGCATTAAAGCAAACTTTGACCACAAATACACATTGACATCAGTTTACTGCAGAGACAAACGGTGAGCTCTCAGCAAAATCTGCTTTGTTAACAGTCTAGATGGTTCAAACTTATGGAAGAAAGTGGAAAGCAGAAATCATCAAGAGTAAAATACAAATAAAAACATTCACCTGATTTGAAACCATCACTTTGAACCTCTGCTCCTCAGAGGATCCAATCCTAGTGGAGTAATCTAAAGCACGACCCAAGGTTTGATGTGAAAAGAAGGAGCGTGCTGCATGGCTTTCTCTTTGATTTGGAGAAGTCAACCCATCTTTTTTTCACTTATCCTTTTTTCACTAGTCATCCTTTTTGTTTCCATCATCCTGATGATTCTGAAAGGACAAGTAACGGGAACAAAACATCAGTCAGTTTCTAAATATTATGTAAGGCTACACAATTGTATCACAAAACAAACCCAAAGCTTGTACATAAAATGAAACGAGTCATCTGCTTACGCACTTTTCTTTTTAAATTTAATGAAACAAGTCATCTGCTTACGCACTTTTCTTTTTAAATTTACTGACCTTTAATGGAAGTCTAAAATAAACGTTTAAAGGGGGGTTGTGTGGAAATGTTATCAAAAATATTATTTGTTGTAGATAGCCATTTGAACAAATTCAGTTTGGAGGAAAAAAGTTTAATTCTAATTGGATGAGCCAACAATAAATCTGTGCAGGTCCAAAACCGGAGCAGACTACTTACATCTTTAAACATCAGTGTAAGAGATTTCACAGTGCTCCATGTGAACACTCTTTAATAAACCTTTACATCACTGCCAGATTCACATTTCACTTATTTACACTGAATATTTTGGCTGTGTGCCAGCCTAAACAGGAAAAGCAGCAACTAGATAGAACTTCGATAGAAGCCTGGACCACTTCCTGCAACATTATTAGAACATTTCTGTCAGAGACTGAAACAAGGCCCGTCACAATAACAAATTTTGCTGGGCAATTAACCGTCTCAGAAATTATTGCGATAACGGATAATGTTGTTTGAAATTTGACAATAACTAGCAATTATTGTTAATTTTAAGAAGTATACAGTATTTGTTAATTTGTTTTGAGCGTAGTACCCTTTTTCGACCACTGGAGGGCAGTATAAGACTGTTTGAACCGAAAGATGGATAGTGAGGAAGCGAGCAGCGAGTCTCTAAGAAAAAAGGGAGGGAGGCCTGCGATTCCCAGTCTGTTACAGAACCCGATCCATAGTGTAGCTCATTTACGCATGCGCTAAAAGGAATATTTCCGGGTCGCACAGATCGCCTTTGAGTATACTAAAGAAAATGTACTGGTATAATTCTGTTGATGAATAAGAACAGTCTTAATTTACTTAGAAAAGTATGTAATCCATCTCCGCCGATTTTCATGTTGCTAATTTACGTCACTCATATTTCCGTTAAAATCATGAACATATTTACGTAATGGTTAAAGTGATATGCAACTTCACCACTGAGCGGCGCTGTTTCACAATGTAAATAATTCATTCTTTATCTTGCAGGGTTTTTCCTCATTCAGCCCAGGATGGGGGTCAGGTGTAATGTGTTGCATACCATCTTAACCTATGATTTGTAATGGAAATACAAGTGGCATAAATTAGCTACATGAAAATCAGTGGGAGGGTCTGAAGTTGGCAGAAACTCCTTTTGGCCATGGACTTGCTGGAATTAGCTGTTAGCCTGTTAATCTGATCAAAACTAACTTGTTTGAACTGTTTTGTTCAAAGAGACATCTAGAACAGGCAACATGTACACTGTTTATATTCTTGTAACAGAACCTTTTTGACTTCTTAAGATGCCCATTGAACAAAAGGCACGCTAACATCCCTTGTTGATAAGGGATTTGAAAAGTGAATGTCTGAACCGTAGTCATAGAGGCGAGAGTTTTCTGGACTGGAATTGAAGAGGGACTGCAAGTTAACCTTAATGTTTTTGGTGCAAGATATTCATGTGGGAAGGAGCTGCAGTGTGTATAAAAAGAGGTAAGTTGGTGTTTTATTTATTTTTATTTTACGAGTGAAGAAGCCTTGTAAGTGGAGGGAGTATCATAGGAAATGAGACAAATATTATACATGGTCATTTATTTATTGAGGAAAATGATCCAATATTACATATTTGTGAGTAAAAGCATCTCTAGGATTAGCAGTTAATTTGAAGGTGAAATTAAAATCAGGTGTTTTCATTTAATATGACGATGATCAGGTGTGAGTGGGCACCCCGTTTGATTTAAAGAACACGGATCCATCAAAGTCTGCTCTTCACAACACGTTTGTGGAAGTTTATCATGACAGGAACAAAGAAGATTTCTGAGGAGCTCAGAAAAAGAGTTGTTGATGCTCATCAGGCTGGAAAATGTTACAAACCATCTCTGAAGAGTTTGGACTCTACCAATCCACAGTCGAGACAGATTGTGTACAAATGAAGGAACTTCAAGATCACCGTTACCCTCCCCAGGAGTGGTGGACCTACAAACATCACTCCAAGAGCAAGGTGTGGAATAGTAGGCGAGGTCACAAAGGACTGTAACTTCTAAGCAACTGAAGGACAACCCATTTTTCAATAAAGACCTTTGTTAGATCTAATCACACACCAAAATGAAAGTCAGTACCTCTATTTATTTTTCAAGTTAACTCACAATATGGACGGACGGATGGAATTTCCAATACACCTCTTCGCTTTGCGACGGTGGACGATAGCCCAAAAAGTGGTGCTGTTGTTAAGATTAGCATTACCTGGAGCTCCTGATGCTCCTTGAGCAGCCGGTCATACTCCCTGGCAAGGCCCTCGGTCTGCTTCTTCATCACATCTGCCTCTGAGCGAGACTTCTTCAGAGCTGCAAAGGAAATATTCACTCATGAACACAAGGCATCGTCTGGGTCTTTAACCGCTACACATGTCAGCTCAACTTTCTCCTGCTCAGACGATGAAAAATAACACGTCATGAAAATCAGTGTGTATTGGAGGGGACATGTTCATTAAAAACTAACCATCTTCAGAAAGCTTCAGCTTTTCTTTCAGTGTTCCCACTTCGTTCCTTAACAGTTCCATGCCCTCTGCAGCTGCCTTGTCACCCTTCCCTTCCATCAAGATCTGCAACATAATAAATTACAAAGAAAAATAAAACAGAGTGAATTGTTCTTAGTCAAACCATTTGTGGGGTGCAGTAGAAATGTGGAATATTTAATTTATGCCCCATAAGGTCAACTGAACCACTGTTGACTGCAGCTGTAGAGCGGGTTATGGACAGATTTCCCAACAACGCAGAGAAAATACCCGTTTCAGCTTCTCGTTGTCTTTCATGTACTTCTCAGCTGCTTCGTCTGCATCCTCAGCCTGAGCTTGAAGAGCCACCGTCATCCCGGACACGGATGCCAGCTGGCTAATTAAAGTGATCAGTCGCTTCATAACTCTGGACATAAATAAAATTAAAAAATAAAATAGCCAAGTGGGAGGTTGGTATGGTTCAAAAAAGTGAGGTATGCAGCAAAAGAATGTAAAAACTCACAGCCAGAGGAAGACGGCAAAACCAGAGATGTAGAGGTTCCTTTGAGCCCTGAACAGCTTCATGTGCAGGTGGTCAAAAATATTTGGCTGCAATTTGGAATCTGGGGTGATTTCTTTATTGGAGTACTTCCTCACCTCACGCACAGCGTCTACGACACAACAGAAACTAAAAACATCAACTACTGCGTACGCCCCTCAAAGAAAGATTTATGGTTTAAATGAAAAAAGTATAATCTGGATGCAACTCTAAAGACTTCTGTTAAATCTGTTCAGACAATAAAACCAAAAACATAAAAAGCAGCATTACTGTAGGAGAGAACGCAGCACTTAGAAAATTTTTCAACAGGGAAAGCATTCTGGTCCCTCCCCCTCAGAGCCATATATGGCTCTGTTCCCCCTTGCTCTCACTGAAATTCAGCTCAGCCTCCTTAGCTCCGCCTCCACTGCATGTCCTGTCGCAGCCACTGCAATATTCTGTGTTTATATGTGTCCAGCACACCAGAACACCAGGAAATCTGCAGAGCCTGGCGCAGCCACGTTGAACCAGAGTTTAATTTGCTCGTGACAAATTAATTCATTTCCTCATTATTTCAGTCATGGAGTCAGCGGAGGAGGAAACGATCACTTGACTTTTGGCAAAAAAACAAAAGTCCAGATCAGGGATGAAGAAGGGGAATTTAATACATTTGTGTCACATACAAAACAGTTTTGCATCGCTTTGCAATCCTTTGAACGAGAACGTGCGCGGCCGCTGGGGCTGGGACAGGCGGGGGCGTGGGTTAGGAGGTGAGAAGTGAGAAGCTCTGTTTTTATTGGCTGGTTAACGGCGGGTCACTGTGGCTTTTTAGAAATGCTTTTAGTAACACCTGGAGAAGCAAGGGGACTATAGTTTTTTTCAGAGATTACTTTGTCTAACAACAGTCTGTCAGGAGATAGTGACAGAGTGAAGAAATATGTTAAAAATATATTTTTACAAAAGTTACAGACTGCAGCTTTAACGATTTAAAGAAAATGTGTCAGGAAAATGAGCAGCATCCAGGTGCTGACAGTGAAACCAAGTTAGATGAGCAATGATCACAAAGTGTGACCACATGTATTAAAGTCTGGGCACTTTGTTGGTCTGAATAATAATAATAATGAATTTAATTTATAACGCACTTTTCATTAACGAAAATCTCATTCTGAAGCATCCAGGCTTGTTGACACAACGTCAAAAAGAAAAGTGGGTCTGCTCCTTTTGGTTGGCCAGGACACAGCCCAGCTAGAAGTGAAGAGAGGTGAGACGGGTTTGTCTTCTTAACGGACGTTGGAACTATTTAGTGGCAGAGCAGGTGCCACCTTAAAACAGAGAGAGAGTACCTGGTACTGAGAGCATCTAGAGTCCCTGATAAATGTACAATTAAACTAAAAGAAATGTAAATTGCCTGCTGTGAACACACAGACATGTTCTAATCATGTTCAGCTGATTCACTGCTGTTAGCGGAGCACAGCGTTCAGGATGAGTGAGATGAAGCACAGTTTTTAAAATGATGTGCGATGGTCGCTTCATGTGCCGGTGTGGAAAAGATGTAGACCCAAAACATTAACAATGAACTCAAAAGAAGTTAATGTTTTCATAACTTCGTACATATATCAAACTGAAGGCCCGCGGGCCGAATATGGCCCGCAAGATGATATTTTGAAAGTAAAACATTTGTATTGCTTCTCATTACAGTTAAAAAACGGAGCATACTTTTTTCAGACTTCTCAAGACGGTCGGCCAACTTTAAATTTTTCCGCAATCGTAGATTTTGATTCAGAAAAGACAACAGAGCGTGTCAAACAAGACAGACGGAACTCTTATTGAGGAAGCAACAACCAACAAAAGATTTCAGGTATCTGGCTGGAGTTGATATTTTGTAACTGACAGCAATTCCCCCAGGTGGGACACTCGTCTCTTTGGGGATTTTTTTATTTATTTTTGTCAACTAGGGGGATTCGTGAGAGAAGTGGAGCGCTACGTCTAGGGTGGTATTGGATGAAGGACATTTCAATATGCAGGGCGCTCGGTTCTGTTGACAGGGCGGGGCGCCCTCCTTGGATAAGGGTAGGAGAAACACCCAGTGCCATATGACTTTGGACTTTTTTTTTTCATTATTGGAAATGACATCATTTTTATGCAACACAACAATGGGAGTTGTTCACAAAGCTGATTTGCTGATCTTAAACCCCCGCTGTTGCCTTTCAAATGAAAGAAACACATAAAATAAAAAGGAGCCAGCCTCTTTCTTCTTACCAATAAAGAGAACGACGAGAATTATGATCATGGTGAGAAACACCTTGTTCCAGAACCTCGCCATCCAGCTCCAGATGCGCAGGTTGAAAATACTCTGCCATCTGTAAAGAATGAATATTTAAAACCACTAACACAGGGAACACGTTACAGATTACCACAAGACTGCATTTCTTTTTACTAACTCACAGTACTGAACAGAATACTAGAAGACTTCCTGTTACCTTCTGGCAGAGATGAAGGGCAAACAGAGGATGACAATAACGCCCATCTCCACATAGAGGAAGAGTGCAACAGTAGTCCACTGCAAAGTCATCCTTATCCTCTGAAAACAGAGTAAAACACTTTTCTGACTAAACACACTTAAAATCACTTCACACAACGTTTAAGTCGTGTATGTTGCAAACAATAACTTTAGCATTCCTCCCTCTTCTTTGTTTAGAAGCTGATAACAAATATCGAACAGCTCGAAACCAACTTAGCGCTTTTCTCACAACACATGCCGACATTAATGCCCTTAATTCTCTGAAAAACACATTAGCTATTGCTCACAACGACTTAGGAATAAAGTTAATATCTGAATATCAAAACCGAGCATTTTTACTACAGTTCAACAGCTGTAAAGAAACGCTTCTTACTAGTAAATAATCGATACGCAAACTAGAGAGGAATGTCCGCACAAGACAAACTTTTGCAGCTTCCGGTTTCAGTGCTCTTAAGCGCCTCGTCTCTTCAGTTTCCGGTTTGATTTTTCACAATAAAATTTCATTGCCGCTATCAAATCATTCAATTGTAAGTACAGTACACTGTCATGCTTTTCCATAACTGTCAATAGTACCACTTTCTCATCAATATCATTCTATTTTAACTTTGTGTGCATCTTTTATCTGATATAGATTTTAATTTTAAGTTACCTTTATTTTGAATAGATCCTTTTTCTAGTCTTCCTGTTGAACATTCATTCATATGTCTAAACTGCTAGCAAAATAATACTAAAGCTTTAAGTAATGCATCGTATTTGTTGATTATTGTGTGATATGTTACTAAATTGATCTGTTGTTTTTGGTAGTTAATTGTTGTAAATTGTTTTTTTAAAAGGGGCAGACAATAAGAAATTTTCTTCTTTCTGCCACCTTTTATTTTATGTATTTTGATTTTTTTCACATATTTATGAAATTGTTTTTTTTTTTTCATTATCTTTTATGTTGTTTTTTTAATATGTAAAATGAAAAAAACTTTATAGTATATACTGCACACACGTATGGTATATATATACAGTATATATTTTTTTCTCCATGACAGGGGAGGCGTGGTCTCACTTGCCGCCCCTGACCGCACGTCACCGACACACACTATACAGTACTGTATATACACACACACACACGTTGTCTTCACAATGTGTCCAAAGATTACTTATAATTTTTTTGCTCAACAATAAAAATGTAATTTTACAAGCAAGCTTTTCATTTAAAAGCTCAGCTTATTAGAAGTCTTTTCCCCGAGACATTTTAAAATTTTGCTAATATTAATGTTTCAAATGTTTATTTACATACATACAACAACTTACCGGTAATTTATACATGCATTCTTGTTTTAAGCTGCAAAATGACAAGCATTTATTTCAGAAAGGGGAAAATGGGCAATAATGACAATCAATACAAACAGCTTTTTAAATTTTATTTGATAAAAAAAAAAACATCTTAAAAATAAAACTATGAAACTTCCATATGATTATGTCCCAAGATCCTGTAGCGTCCCGTATGTGCTTCTGAGGTATTCTACAACGCCTGAGGTGCTGGACAGAGAATTAAACAGCCTTTTCTCAGGCTGGGAGCTAACTCTCTCCAGCATGTAGATAAGATGGTGGTGAAAGCAGGTGAACGGAGTGCCAAGTTCTGTGGAAATGTCCACCCAGTCCCAAATACACTCTATAGGTGTGTCTTCGTATCCAGCAAACATGGCAGGGTTTGCAAGCAATCCTCGTGCAGCCATCACACCTGCAGAGCAAATCAAAACAACATTTTAAAAAAGAGCCACTGAATGTGAACTACTCGTCTGACAGGCCTTCAAGAGGGCAAACATACCATCGACACCAGTAAGCTGGTGAGTGGACTCCACATCACGAAGGTTCTTGATGTCCCCGTTGGCAATGACAGGAACAGACACGCTGTCTTTGATCGTCTTTATGGTGTCGTAATGAACCGGCTGGTGGCGTTCGTCCGTTGTCCGTCCGTGGACCGTGATCCATGAAACTCCAGCTGATTCAGCCTTCTGACACAGATCCACTGTCTGCCTCAAGTCTTTGTGAATCCTGTGAATGAAGTCGTTTAAATATGGATAACACAACTGATCCTAACAATGCCAGTCAACATGTTTGTAGAAAAAAAGATTCTTCAGTCCAAGTTTAAAAAAACAATAATAAAAAACAAGAGACCTATTGCGGCATTTCTGTCACTACAAATAAGTGTGTCATTATGACCTGCTGCCGAAAAGCGAAGGCAGGCAATAACATGTCTGTGTGTGCTCGTGCAGCTGTCTGTTAGCAAAATATCTCATGAACCACAGGACAAATGTTAATGAAATTGTCAGGTAATATTTCTTATATGTACATTTAGAACTGATTAAGTTTTGGAGCCTACCTAATTTAAATTAGTTGCCACACCTAATTGACTTTAGCCAACACAACTCAGTCAAGTTTACCGGTACATATATTGAGCTAAAATTTGGTGTGGTAGTAGCTAAGAGTCATAAAAAACACGCTCTTCGAGTGTGACATTGTGCATACCGTACTTTCCGGCTTGAAAGTCGCACCGCCCTATATGTCGCATGAGTCCAATTATGTCAGATAAAGTGAAAAAAACATAAACGTGTCACAACGCTGTATACGTCGCATCTATTATGCGTCACTGCTGACGCGTCGCGTAGGTTACGCGTCAGCGGTGACAACTTGGAAATGTGGGCCTGTGTTTTGCCCAAAATTGATTGGCTGCAAAATGGCCACAGGAGCATGCACGGTAGGACTTTAACAAGATTAACACTTAAAAACAATTATTTGTTGGCTGAAAATTACAGCAAAGATGTGTCTGAGCTGAACTTTTCCTTAATAAATGCACGTAATGTTCAAATCAGCTGAATTTAAAAAAAAAACAGTTTTGCTACGTCGGTGCTGCGAAGCGTGCACACGCAGCGAGCAAATACGCTTCATTTCTTTAAAATTTAACAAGATTAACACCTTAAAAATATGTGTTGGCTGACATTATAGCAAAAGTGTTTCTGAGCATAACTTTTCCTTTAAAAATTAACGTAATTGTCAAATCAGCTGAATTTAAATTGTTTCGCTTTGACGGTCTTCCAAACGTGTGCACGCGCTGCGAAAATAAATTATAAATAAATTCAATTTTAGCTCAAACATCTCCTAAAGCTAATCAGTTATAAATGTCCATCCAGTGATTACTTTCTGTAAGTTTCATCAAAATCTGTCTGTGGTTCTTGAGCTATTTTGCTAACAGTAAAACACTGAGCTAACAGTAGTTCAGACCTCCAGAGAGCAGGAGGCCGGGCTGCGACAGAGTGAGTCCGAGCAGAGGAGGCTACTGTCGGACACATGAGCTGGGAACGGTCGGTGAACCCTAGCGACCGAAAGTGGTACTGCTCCATTTTTTTCGTCAGAATGAATAGAAACGGTCATATCTCAGCCAAAAATTGGTCTAAAAATATGGGAAAAAATAATCCATAAATATGTCGCTTCTCTCTACTAATTTCTAAGACATTTAAGCTTCTTTCTGCTATTTCAGATAATATTCAGCTGTTTTTGCTATCTTAAGCTTTTTTCAGATAATTTCAACTTTATTTTGCTTATTTCTGCTTAGTTCAGATTTTTTCAGATTTCAGATTGTTTCAGATATTTCAGATTATTCACAATTATGCTATTTCTAATTACTTCAGATAATTGATGCTTATTTCTGCTACTTTAGATAATATTCAGCTGTTTATGCTATCTTAAGCTTTTTTCAGATAATTTCCACTTTTTTTGCTTATTTCAGATTATTTCAGATTTCAGATTGTTTAAGATGTTTCAGATTATTCCCAATTAGGCTCTTACTAATTCCTTCTTCTGATTTAAGATTATTTCTGATATATTAGATAATATTTAGCTGTTTTTGTTCAATTTCAGCTGATGGCCGCCAACACAACATTCAAATGGCTTTAACTCAGCCATCTTTATACATAGAGAGCCGAAATTTGGTGAGGTTGTAGCTGAGGACATTATCTATCATGTATAGAATCCAAATCATTCCAAATCAAAAATCCAAGATGGCCGACAATGCAAAAAAGTAAAAATACTATAAAATGGTCAATTTTAGTTATATTGAGCTGAAACTTGGTGTAGTGATAGCTGAGAATGTTTCCTATCAAATGCCATATCAAAATCAAAAATCCAAGATGGCCGCCAACTCTACTTTCAAATGGCTTTAACTCAGCCATCATTATACATAGAGAGTCGAAATTTGGTGAGGTTGTAGCTGAGGACATTATCTATCATGTATAGAATCCAAAAAAAAAATCCAAGATGGCCGACAATGCAAAAAAGTAAAAATACTATAAAATGGTCAATTTTAGTGATATTGAGCTGAAACTTGGTGTAGTGATAGCTGAGAGTGTTTCCTATCAACTGCTATATCAAAATCAAAAATCCAAGATGGCCGCCAACGCTACTTTCAAATGGCTTTAACTCAGCCATCATTATACATAGAGAGCCGAAATTTGGTGAGGTTGTAGCTGAGGACAGTATCTATCATGTACGGAATCCAAATCAAAAATCCAAGATGGCCGACAAAGTAAAACATTAAAAAACTGTAAAAATCCAAGATGGCCGCCAACGCTACATTCAAATGGCTTTAACTCAGCCATCTTTATTCATAGAGAGCTGAAATTTGGTGAGGTTGTAGCTGAGGGAATCCTCTATCATGTACGGAATCCAAATCAAAAATCCAAGATGGCAGACAAAGCAAAACATTAAAAATACTGTAAAATCCAAGATGGCCACCAACGCTACTTTCAAATGGCTTTAACTCAGCCATCATTATACATAGAGAGCCGAAATTTGGTGAGGTTGTAGCTGAGGGAATCCTCTATCATGTACGGAATCCAAATCAAAAATCCAAGATGGCCGACA